>OVBE01000660.1:0-46298 GCA_900406425.1 Iberis pinnata | reverse complement strand
AAAAAAAAAAAAAAATATTTTTTTGGTTCCGACGAAATTTCAAAAAAAAAAAAAAAAATTTCCGACAAAATTTCGAGAAAATATAAAAAAATAAAATAAAAATGTTTTCTAAAAAAATATATAATTTTTTCTTTTAATAATTTATATATATTAATTTTAAACCCAAAAAACATTTAACACTTGCAAAATAAAATTATATTAAACATAAGTTAAAATACAACATTAAAAGCAATAAACAACATTAAAAACATATTACATATTTAAATTAATGTCCGGACTTTGAACCGGGGCATTTCTCCACATCATGTCCATCCATTCTTGAAAGGTTTCCATTTTTTCGTTAAGCTCGTTGATTTGGTGTTGAGCCATTTGCAGTTGGTTTTGAGTCTCGTTGAGTTTTTCTTGAGTTTCTTTATATTTTTCTTCATAATTATTCCCGAATGTTCCGACTAAATTGCTACAACATGTTTTTTTAATAAAAAAACTTTGAATTGGTCGGAAATATGTTGGAAACATTTCCGACAATTTTCCTACAAAGGTAATATTTTCGACTAATTCACGTCAATTTTTTTTTAAATAAATATTCGTCAGAAATTTCTCGAATTTTTTCCGACTAATTTCCCACACAAACCTAGTACCGACCAATTTCGGACTAAAAAAATTATTAGTCGGAAAAATGTCGGTATTTAGTAAAAAAAAATTTCGACAATACTATTAGTCGTAAAATTTAGTCGGAAATCTATTATTTTTCTTGTAGTATAATAACATTTTATTTTTGCGCAAGTTAATGCAACAACGTTTGACGAAACAAATAAATAATTATCATATCTTAGCTACATAGCACCTAGCATGCAATCGAGAACACACAGTCCGAATTAGATTTTTTTTTCTTAATGTTGCAGCGACCAATTGTTTGTAAAATGAAGAAATTAGAGTAACACTAACAGTGCTTTGAAATGAACATTCAAACTCAAGATTTAATTATTATTTTTCCCGTATTTTCTCTCGTTTCTTAGATGAAAGAATACTGTCAACATTTTAGTTGTTTTGCCATCTAGTGTAATGGTCTCGTCAAACCGGTACATGCAGCGAAACTCATTTATATTAAAATCCAAATTATAGATAATTTTGGAAATCACAAATTAAGATGACATACTTAAAAGTAACTTAAGGATCGCGGTGATAACTGTTTATTCCTTCAATTTGGTTACTTGTGTTGAAGAATTTGTCTTTGTTATGCAAAGGAGTGTTAAATCGGTTTTGTCTGGTTTTAGTATAAACCGGTTTTCAGTTGCATTTAAATTGAACCAAGAATTTTGAAATTCAGAGCTTGGCGGTTTGGTTTAAGTGAAGATTGAAAACGTTACCGTTTTGAAGCATCTTTGAGACTGAGTATTCAACAAATTCTGTTACAGTTGGTTGCGAGGGAGTTATGGCTGTTTGAGCTGTTTGTTTTCAGGTTTATATATTTGATAATTTTCTTCTTCGCATGCGTGATTGTTTGGTTGAGTTTTACAAGGATACTCTTTCTCAGGTGAGTGTTTTGTTCACAGAGAGGAAGAGAGATTGGGGAAACGGGGGATAGAGAGAGTATCCATTACTTGTTTTTCCGGTGAGAGATCTGGTATTCTGACGAACTCGTTTCATCCTTTGATAGTGAATTCTGAGTGAAAGATCTCGTCCATACATAGGATTTAGTTGAATCCGAACTAGATAAATTTGTGTGTGTTCTTTTGATTTTGTGCATTGCTCTGTTTTTTTATCTTGAATACACACGAGTAATCAAATCTTCATAGATTCAGAGTGAAGTTTTGATGTGAGATTGAGCTTAGGGCACAACAAGTGGTATCAGAGCACCATGTTGCATTGCTAAGCTCAATATCAGAAGACAATGACATCCTCAAGGATTGAGATGGAAAAGTTCGATGGAACTATTGATTACAACCTCTGGAAAGAGAAGTTGTTGGCAAATCTTGAGATTCTTGGATTAATGGAGGCATTGAAATCACAAGAAGAGGATATGAAGTCTAAATCTGATGCAACAAAGAAAGGAGATGAATCTCCATTGCCAAATCCCACCTCAGTTGAAGACAAGAAAGATTCTAGTGACAAGGTCCTTCTTGCTGGAAAAATAAAGGAAGGTAAGAAGTACCATAATATTGAGTGTCACTGATGATATTTTGAGAAAAATCATTAAGGAACAAACAGCAGCTGGAATGCTTAGGATCCTAGATGAAAATATATGTCAGAATCTTTGCCAAACTGGATTTACCTTAAACAGAAGCTATATAGCTATAGAATTGTTGATTCCCTTAGCAATGAGAAGAACATAGATGATTTCTTAAAGATAATAACAGATCTGGGTAATGTGAAAGTTGAGATCTCAGACGAGGATATGGAAATATTACTTCTGATGTCATTGCCAAGGCAATTTGAGCATCTAAGAGACATTCTAAAGTACAGCACGTCCTCACTCACATTTGACATGGTGATAAATGCCATACACTCTAAACAGCTGGAGTTAATGCAAATGGAAAAACCATTAAGACCCAAGTTTAAGGCCTGTATTCAAGTAATGAAACCAAAGGCAAGTGTGGATCAAAGGACTCAAATGCATCTAAGAAGAAAGGGAAAGGAAAACCAAAAGAAAAGGGTAAAGGGAAGGTTATCACTTGTTGGAACTGTGGGGAAGAANAAAGGTAATTTAAAAAAAAAAAAAAAAAAAATGTACAAAGAAGCCTAAGCATGCAAACAAGAAGAATTTAGCAGCATCCTCAGTAGAGTATAACGACTATCTGGTTGCAGAAGAGGCAAATGCCACATAACAGATTGATTTTTTTAATAAATGGATTCTTGATACAGCTGCCACACATCATATGACTCCAAGAAGGGACTGGTTTCTTGATCTAAAAGAATATGATGCTAGTACTGTAAGAATGGCAAATGAGAGTGCATCACCCATTGAGGGTATTGGCACCATACACTTAAAGACAGATTCTGGAAAGATAGTTGCCGTAAATGATGTAAGATATGTTCCAAAGTTTTCAAGAAATTTACTATCATTAGGCACTATAGAAAGTCAAGGAATATCTTTTAGCTCCAAGAATGGTCTGATACAAATAATGAAGGTTGACAAGATCATTTTAGAAGGTAAAAAGAATGGAAAGTTATACGTGTTTTTAGGGATCAGTGAGATAGGTGAAGCTTACACTGTAAGTGTAAAAGATGACTCAAACTTGTGGCACTGCAGATTGGGGCATTTGGGTCAAAAAGGCTTAGATACTCTCACAAGAAATGGTTACCTGATAAATGCAAAGTCATCAAGTCTCAGTTTCTGTGAGGATTGTGTGTTTGGTAAATCACACATAAGTGTGTTCAACACTGGAAAACACACAAGTAAGAATTGTCTAGACTATATCCATGCAAATTTGTGGGGATCCCAAAATATTCCTTAATCAATAGGAAAATGCAACTATTTCCTAAGTCTGATTGATGATTACTCAAGGAGAATCTAGATTTACTTTATAAAGACCAAAGATCAAGAATTTGAAAGATTTCAAGAGTGGAAAATTCTAGTTGAAAATCAAAGTGGTCAAAAGGTAAAGAAGCTAAGAACGGATAATGGTTTGGAGTTCTCTAACACAGAATTTGATGATTACTGTAGTAACAATGATATAGCAAGACATAAAACAATCCCTTGTTCACCACAACAAAATGGTGTTGTAGAGAGAATGAACATAATCATCTTAGAAAGAGTGAGATGCCTCTTAAGCAGTTCTGGATTACTAAAAGTGTTTTGGGCTGAAGCTGCTAACACAACAATTTATTTGATAAACAAGACCTCCTCAAGTGCAATAGATTGGAAGATACCAGAGGAAGTATGGTCAAATGCAAAGCCATCTTATAACTATCTAAGGAAATTTGGTTGTATATGTTTCTTTCATACAAATGATGGAAAGCTACAACCAAGAGCAAAGAAAGGGATTTTAATTGGATATCCTGAAGGTACCAAAGGGTACAAGATATGGTCTATTGAAGATAAGAAGAATCTTATCTCAAGAAATGTCACTTGTAAGGAAGATGAATCCTATAAGGATTTAATTGACAAAAGATCATATCAAACTGAAAGAAATACTCATTTCCTTAACATCATCTTAAACAACTATGATGATAATATCAATTCTGGTGAAGATCATCAAATGGACTTAACAAAAAATGATGATGAGCCAATGTCAGCTATGACACCTCAAGCAAATGAACAACATCAAGATACAAATCATCAAAAAGACTCTGGTTTTCATCTTACAGGATACAAACTTGCTCGTGATAGACAGATGAGAGATATTAGACCACCAAAGATATTAAATGATTATGTAAACATGGCTCTACTAGCTACAAAAGATGGAGACACTATAGAACCAGGTGATTATCATGCTGCAATGAGAGATATACACAAGGAAAGTTGGAAGTCTGCAGCAGATGAAGAAATGAATTCTCTAAACAAGAATTCAACTTGGATCCCTGTTCCAAGGCCAAAGAACAGAAGAATAATTGGCTGTAAATGGATCTTTAAAAGAAAGGCTGGAATACCAGGTTCAGAAAGGCCAAGATTTAAAGCTCACTTAGTAGGGTTATGCACAAAAGAAAGGCATATATTTTAATGAAATATTTGAACCTATGGTGAAGCATGTGTCCATAGGGTTTCTGATGTCTATTGTGGTTAATGAAGATCTTGAACTAGATCAACTTGATGTGAAAACAACATTCTTACATGGTGAGTTAGATGAAGAAATTTTCATGACACAACCATAGGGTTATGTCGAATCAGGCAGAGAGGATCATGTTTGTTTACTGAAAATATCACTATATGGACTCAAAAAAGTCCAAGACAGTGAGATTTAATATTCAATACATTCACGATGGAGACTGGATTCACAAAAAGCAATCATGATCAATGTGTGCATGTAAAATCAGTCTCAGGAAAACATGTATATCTTCTGGTTTATGTAGATGACATGCTCATTGCCTATCAAGACATGAAAATAATCAAAGCTCTAAAGAAACAACTCAGTTCAAGATTCGAAATGAAAGATCTAGGAGAATCCAAGAAGATTTTTGGGAATTGACATAATCATGGACAAATCAAAGGGAATCTTGAAGCTATCTCAGACGGAGTACTTAGAGAAGGTTCTTGAAAATTATGGCATGAATCAGGAAAAAGGAGTAAACACACCAATTAGTGTTCACTTCAAACCGAGGGCCTCAGATGAAGCTCAAACAAAAGCAGGTGCAGAATACATGAAGACAGTTCATTATTAATTCAGTTGGGAGTATTATGTATAGAATGATGGGTACAAGACCTGATCTTGCTTATCATGTTGGTTTAATAAGTAGGTACATGAGTAACCATGGAAAAAGCCAATGGGAAGCTGTGAAATGGGTTCTCCGATCTGTGAGGGCATTTACAGAAACTAAACTTGTGTTCAGAACGTCTTCAGATTTTAGGATAATTGGTTTCTGTGATGCTGATTATGCAACAGATTTGGACAAGAGAAGGTCAATATTATGTTACACATTCTTATCATGAGGGTGTGTTATAAGCTGGAGGTCAAACTTGCAAAGGGTAGTAACATTATCTACTAATGAGTCAGAATATATAACACTTACAGAAGCAGCAAAAGAAGCAGTTTGGTTAAAGAGATTAAGTGCTGATTTTGGCTACAAACAAGAAAGTGTTGAGATACATTATGATTCTCAAAGTGCTATAGCTTTGGCAAAGAACAATGTATTTCATGAAAGAACAAACCAAATGGCCTCAAAGATGAGTTTTGTTCGAGATTTGATAGATGATGGTGAAATATCAGTGCTGAAAGTGCATACAAGTGAGAATTTAGCTGATGTTTTTACTAAGGTACTTTCTATAGAAAGTTCAAGCAGTTGCTGAGCTTTCTTGGTGTATCAAGTCACTAAGTTGAAGTGATTTTCAAGATCTTGGAGTTCTAATCATTGGAAGAAGTTATGCAAAAAGAGCCAAGGTGAAGTTTGTTGAAGAATTTGTCTCTATTGTGCAAAGGAGTGTTAAATCAATTTTTTCTGGTTTTAGTGTAAACCGATTCTCAGTTGAATTTAAATTGAACCAAGAATTTTGAAATTCAGAGTTGGGCGGTTTGGTTTAAGTGAAGATTGAAAACATTTCCATTTTGAAGCATCTTCGAGACTGAGTATTCAACAGATTCTGTTACAGTTGGTTGCGAGGGAGTTATGGCCGTTTGAGCTATTTGTTTTCATGTTTATATACTTAATAGTTTTCTTCTTCGCATGCGTGATTGTTGGGTTGGGTTTTACAAGGATACTCTTTCTCAGGTGAGTGTTTTGTTCACAGAGAGGAAGATAGATTGGGGAAACAGGGAATAGAGAGAGTATCCATTTCTTGTTTTTCTGGTGAGCGATCTTGTATTCCGGCGAACTGGTTTCATCCTTTGATAGTGAATTCCGAGTGCAAGATCTCGGCCAGACGTAGAATTCAGTTGAATCCGAACTGGATAAATTTGTGTGTGTTCTTTTGATTTTGTGCATTGTTCTATTTTTTTATCTTGAATACACACGAGTGATCAAATCTTCATAGATTGAGAGTGAAGTTTTGATGTGAGATTGAGCTTATGGCACAACAACTTGTTACCTTTTTTAAGTCACTGACCAACTTTTTATCGAATGTTCATCCATGTAAGAGCATGTTCATTAGAGAAACTAACAATTGTATCTTAACTCATTTTTAATTTCCTTTTCTATTTAAATTTTGGTTTAAGATACTTACAAATCTTAAAACCAAAATGTTCCTCCATTGGTGAAGAACCAAAATATTCTTAAAATAAAAGTCAAAACATGTATGTTTTTTAAACTTAGAACTTCTTCTTCTTCTTATTGCCCTGTCAAGTATGGATTAAGCAACAGAAAATTAAGATTCAATATCTGCAATAAACATAAAATAAACAGATGCAGAATGCAAGTACATCAACATATCAAAATCATGTTATTACATCTGCTTAATTTCATAAATCAAACAACCAGCGGTAGCAAAGTAAATATCAATATAACCATAATTCTCATATGCAAACAACCAAGGGTAGCAAACAAACATTTAACTCAATCAAAAGATAACAAACAATAATCACAACAACCAATCATAATCTAACCAACAACCATTCCTAAAATCCATTTACTTAAAACATATAGAAAAGACATATAAAAAAGTACACTAACCTGGTTTGACAAGCTTTCTATCATATGAGACATAAATTGAAGAAGAATGCTCTCTCGAAATAGTTTTTGTTAGCTTGCTTTTGCTATGAGAATGCCTGGTAAGCTTGATTATAAGAATGTAAGTTCATCTGTAAAATGTTGCAACCTCATATATACAGATAGAAACAACCTCTATAACTTTAGCAACCTGTAAAAAACAAATTTATTGTCAATATGGCAAATCATATCAAGTGATTTTGCATTCCTAAAAAAGAACCTAAGAACTACAAGGTGTTGTTGTTGTATTTGTTGTCAATTTGGCAAATCATATCAACCAATTTCACAATCCTTTCATTTAGTATGATATTGTTGTAATTGTTGCGCATTAACAAAATATTAAATTACAAAGACCAATTTCACAAACCATTTTACTAATTTCTAGACAATCTTTTTGTCACACTAGCATATTCGGTAATATACTATCACAACAACCAACTCTTCGCCGAATAAATATCATTCCTACAGCTACAAATCGAATTCAAAATGGAGAAAGCAAACCTGCAATTCGAGTTCCCTTCAGTGAATACTGATCACCCAAACTAAAAAATCGAAAAAACTCTACTTATCCAATATCCTCACGAAACTGGTTTTGAGAAATTGATGTAGAAGGAAGAAGTTTACAGAAGAGTTCGAAGGATTTGCGATCTTCGTGCTCTTTTTCTGTTTGAAGTCTCTCTCTTTGTAATTGACACCTGGCAATGAAGAACCGAATCATAAAAATTTAAACTAAGAATCGGCTCTCTCTCATTTTATTTTCTTTTCATATTTTTATTTAATTTTTTTTTCAAAAATCTCTTAAGAAACCCTTAGAAAACTCTGATGGACATGGTCTAAGTATCTATATTTTTGTGCTTTTATAATTTGTGTCAAGTTTTCACTTCGTGTAATGTCAAAAGTTATTTTTTGGAATTTGATCGTTTAAATTAAAGGGATTAAGTTCTAGTGTGCAAATATGATCATCATTGTGGTATTTTTAAACATATTTTTACACTAAAATGGTATATCTTAAAAGTTTAAGATATATTTTATTTTGCGGTAGAGAAAAGTTGACAAGACGATTTTGACCTTTTAATAGTGTTGTATTTGTGTTAGTTGATAATTAATGATATAATATAAGAGTAATTTTGCGATTTAGGTAGTTTATAATTCATAATTTGTATTAGGGTATTTTATGTTGTTTAATTAGGGATCTAGGTATTTTATGATATTTCATTAATTTTTACACCCAAAATATCCTTACATAAATGTGTATAAATTATCCATAATTCAAGTAAAGAAACAATTGATTTGGAAACAAAATATCACTGACTTAATTATTTCTTCCACCAATGCATAAAAGGTAATTAAAATTGGAATTTTTCTACAGACAATCATTTTAGTGACCAAATAACTAATATTTTGTATGTGTAAGTATGTGAATCAAAAATTGTTTTTTAAATGGTAAAGTTGTATCCGTTAATGAAAGTAATTTAGTGAATCAAATTTGGGCTCAAAACTTGTTTCCATGAATACTAAAGTTGTATATGTGAATGAAACTCATTCTCATGAAATGAATTTGTACTTTAAAATTGTTCATGTGAATAAAAAATTGAATTAGTGAATGAAATTTGATTCATGTGAAGCAAATATAGACTTAGAAATTGTTCT
Source organism: Iberis pinnata (assembly GCA_900406425.1). Taxonomy (NCBI): domain Eukaryota; kingdom Viridiplantae; phylum Streptophyta; class Magnoliopsida; order Brassicales; family Brassicaceae; genus Iberis; species Iberis pinnata. Next base: position 37,352 of record OVBE01000660.1, on the reverse strand, counting down.
CATAAATGATATTGTATTTGTGAATGAAAGTCATTTATATGCAGTAATTTTTGTTTGAAAATTATCCTTGTGAATGAAATGGTTGAATATGTGAATTTGGTCCTTTTGTCGGAGGTCTCAATGTCTCCGTATTTTACCAGAGACTTTTGGATTTCAATAAGACAAATATTGATATGAGGAATGTGATTTATCTTATTAAAGTTTAAATTTCTTTGATATTTGGTGTTTTCAACGTTGGTAATATATTAATGATACACAATAAATTTAGTTTTTTTATAAAATTAATAAATAATTTTTCTCATATTTAAATTAAGGATAAAAAAGTAATTTGATATGATGAAAGTACTTTATTTCCAAATTATTTGTAAAGTACCTTATCTTCAAATTATGAAACACAAAGATACTCTATTAGCAAATTTTTTTATAATATAATGAGGAGACGCATGAGCGGATCTATCATTATATAGTATGTGGCACATGTTAATAAAATATTATATCTTAATTGGTTAATTATCACTTCTTCTATCTAAAGGTGTTGGGTTCGATTCTCAGCTTCCTTTTTTAATTACTCTTTTTTCCCTTATACATATTGTCTTTTGAAATTTTCTCTAATTTACTTTTTCGTAATACAAATATTTCCTTATTTATTGTTTACTAATTACAAATACATGTTTTAATTGGGAGAATTGCAATGTATAACCGAAACATATCCTATATTTTAGTAACTAACATCTAGTACTAGCCTAACTGTGTGTGTCTCTCTCTCCCACGATAATATAGCGTATATGCAATATTACCTCTTGCAAATAAACTGTCGACCTATGCGCCTAATTCTGCTTTTTGCAGGGAATATTTCAAATTTTATTTTGAAATTGTTTTCACAACCGACTTCATTTCTCTCACTTTCGATAATGGAAACCGTTCATCAACTTCTACCATTTTCTCCCAACTGCATCCTTTAATCCAGTGTTGAACTACATCTATCCTCGTATTGTCAACCAATTTCTCTCGAGTAAAGAAAATATTCTGTACACTCAAAGCTTAGAAGATACATTGCCAAGAAGAGGAAAGACACATCTAGGTTTTCAAAAAGGTAAATTCCTTTAACCTGCAATATTTTCTAGGAAATTTCTGCTTCAATCGTATCTAATTACTTACAAACCCCTAAATTGAAGAAATTATTTTTATTTAGGTCATAGTTTCAACATTAGTTCATATATTCAAAATCAATGTTTATATCTCAATCCACTTTTTCATGTCTCTATTCATGTTTAATCGATTGTAGAAAGTAATCTATTCTCGGAGGAATAGTTTGTACTTTTTTAGGGTATACTCTTCATTTTCTTCCTCCCCATTTAAAGATTCTACGAGAATTTAGCCCGCCGTTTTAGATCACGTTTGTGATAAATATTAACATTTGGGGAAATTTATTTCATTGTCACTCCAGTTTTACATCTTTCTAATTATTTGTAAAAAAATTTGGGATCTTAAACAAAGATCAGGAATAGATTATCAATTTCTCTGGTTGCACTGTTTATCGTCTTCATTCGCGTTCTACGCACCTGCCCAGATTTTTATTTCTTTATTGTATATCGTATTCTTAATTAAAGATGGTATATTGACTACTTACTTCTCGTAGTTCGAGTATTTGGTTTAATTGTTCGTTGCTTTGATAGAGAAAATATAGGTGACGAGATGAACAATGAACTACCTTGCCGTTTATTTGAACTAAACTACATGCTTGAAGGAAAAGTCAGGGTTAATAAATACTTCAACTTGAGAGCCATCGAAAAAATCAAACAAGTCTTAGATGAAGATCAGTTGGAGTTGCTCATGATTTCACAGTTCAATATCGTGATGGATATGGAAAATCACGAGTTCTCTCTTGTACTTCTTCACTACCTATTGTCAAGACAATTGGTGAGCAAAAAGCAAAATGAACTATGGTGGCTTTTTGCTGGAAAACCGATAAAGTATGGTCTAAAATAATTTGCTATTGTACCAGGATTAAATTGCAAAGCAGAAAACGAGGCTGATAAAAAAGACTTCTTAAAAAGAAAAAAGCCAAGGGTAAAACAAGTAATAGTTTTCAAAGCATATGGAAGAAACTTTTCGATAGAGAGAAAAAAACCTACCACTTCCTGGATTCATAAAAAACTTGTACAAGGCAAGAAGTACAAAGAACATGAGACAATGCTTAGGTTAGCCCTTCTTTTCCGCGATGATGGTATATTGTGTCCAATCTCAAATAACACTCCAATAACAAAAGATAGAGTTGAACACGTACTAGACATTGATGACTTTATCAAGTACCCTTAAGGAAGGGAGTCATTCTCCATGACTGATGACAGCACTAAGTCAAAGGACCCATTCATTTTTACTCAACCAATGGCTGCAATTCAAGGATTCTCGCATGCCATGCTTCTTGTCACTATCGTTTCTTGTCCTCCAATTCTAGGAAATGCGGTCCTGGAATCAATGCTAGAACGAGATGAAAAAATTGATGAGATGGTTGCTTTCATCAGCGTCATGACCCTACACCTTAACAACAAAACATTCAGGTCGCTTTACATGGTTGGAGAAGTAAGTTTTCTAAAATTTAAGTATGATCTTAAACAGTTACTTTGGTAGTCTGACTACTACAACTCAATTATAAGTCGGAGTACTGAACTGAATTTATTAACTCAGCATCTCTTCTCTGTTTCTCAATACACATGTTTCAGTTTTGTCATTGCTCAGTGAAGTCGCCCCTCATTTAGTGGTTGGCGTTGATTTACATGCTGACCAAGATGATCCTACTGCAGATTATCTCCTCCAGTTGATAGCCGATAAACATCATTTTGAGATTAACTCGTGGTCTGGTTGTCTACGTGCTGCAGATGTTATCAAGGCACACAAAAGGGTCGATGAAGCTAAAAAGCAAACTGAAAACGGAAACAGTGGAGGAGATGATAAAAAGGAAGAAAGTATTGCAGTTGATCCTCCCAATAGTGATGTCCGTAGATGTGGTACGTCTTCCATGAAGAATCACTAATCCATAAGATCAGTTCTATGGTTTTAAAACACATGTTGCCTGCCTTTGAGGGATATACAAGGACTCTCATAACACACATGGACTCAGTTGTTGCGAACACTGTCGTAACCCACTTTGATGTTGTTGTTGCGAAGCTGTACAAAAATGTGGAGAATCTCATTCACCAAGGAAGTAAATCCAAAACTATCCGAGAAGTAGAGATTTATAGCACTAGTATGCAGACAACGTGTACCATTCTTTTTCGATTAAACTTCTACTTCCACATTAACTCTTTTGTTTCATTTTTTTCTTTGCCTTTCGCCGGTTCCATAATCAAGAGATGTCTATAAAAGGGAAAATGAAACACCTCTTAGAGATAATTACCCCATTTTACAATAAAATGTACAAGAAACGAAATCATTGCAAATGTTGTGCGCGATATTCCTTCTCCTTTTGTTATGGAGGAAGTCTATGTCCCTCAAAAAGACTCAACATCTCCATGGAAAAATATCTCGTTAAATTCATCAGTCCCGCCTCTGCAAACACCTCATCCAAATATCGAGCACACCAACATGGACATCGATCACTCTGGTAACAAACCATTATTCAATGTGATTGTTACTCTAGCTAAAAATCAGGAGTTAGTAGTTTGTATACCACTACAAATTCTGAAATATGCATGTCCTTTCCCGTTTCTTGAAGATGGTTAGGTAGAGGTAAAGGAAGAAGGTGTGGAACCTTCTACGACTGCCAAAACTTTTTATCATTAGGAAAACATAAATGATATTGATCCTCCATTGTTCAATCTCTATCTCAACCTGCTGTTGCGGATAAAATGGATATATATGTCTTAGGTATTGAAAACAATCTCTATCTTTAAAATTATGCAGTTTCTACTTTCGTACTTAGTCTACTCAACATCGTATACGAACTATGTTCTCGCTTAGGGTTTCCTCAAATGGGGAATTTTGGAGATACTATACCTCAAAACGGAAACATGTACTACTCATCCTACCGAAAATGTTTCACCACCGATTATGGATATTCAACCTCCATCCTTCTCACTTGATTTAACACAACCTAATGTTCGAGAAGAAATAAAAGCAGGAAATTCTTCCAAGCATGGTAACGACCAATTTATAATAATAGGGAATCAAATAGAAGGTAATGTGATAGACTGAGGTTTTAATCCTAATTCTACACTGCAGAGAATAGATCTTTATAGTATAGATAGGGTCAATTTCCCACAGAGACCAGATTGTGCGACTCTCAGTTAAACGTTTGTTTCTAACTAAGACAGTAATAGAGAGAGTTTTTTTATTTAAAGCGATTGTAAAAAGACAGTAGTTTAAACGGTTGTAAGAAAATAAAGGAAAACGCTAGGCGTTAGGGAAATCCACAGGTTATCAAGTTTGAAGCTAGGTTGACGTGCAAGTTTTATTCAAGTTTGAAGATAGACTAATCTCTTCCTGAAGTATTAGACCCCAATAATCGAATTACCAAATACAAACTTCTGCCGTATTTAAACAATGCAATCATGCAATGATTTCAGATTTGATATGTATATAAGCATCAAAGACAATAATTCTGCAAGCAGAGACACTTACTCATCTAGACTAGGTCAGGTTTCTAAACAAAATATCTTTGTATTTATTAACCTAATATCATGAACTAGGTGATCAGGCTAGTTCAAGCAATGATAACAAATCTAGACTAAGAACCTAACAATTCAAATTCATTATGTCAAACCCTAACTATCAAACCTGGTTTCCCTGGGATAAACCCTACAACCTAATAAGGTGACTACTCAGACATGACCAAGCAATAAACAATCATCATTAAAAGAAAAAACATAAAAGAGAATTCGAATTGTATTAAAAGTAAAAGACAGAGTTTCAAAATTCTTCTCTAAATACAGGATTGAAAATCTCTTATCTCTGAAAAAGCTCTAAATTCTCAAAAGTAATTCAAATCTAATTGTCTATATATCTCTATATCCTAAAAACTAAGCCTAAGGCTTTTACATTGATCTAATAAAATACGAAAACCTAATCTAATAAGGAAAACTCTTGATAGGTCTTGAGGACGAATGCCTCTTTTTGCTTGAATTCATTCTTTCTCGTGTAAAGGGATCGATCGATCTGTTCTTGAAAAAGGATTGATCGATCTTGTGTGGAATCCCTTGATCTAAAAATCTGTAGGTTCTCCAAGAGCTTGGATCGATCGATATCCTCAATGAAATACCTGGATCGAACATGGTTTAGCCTAGATCGATTCTTCTGTCTCAATTTGGCCCATTTGCACCTGAATTTTTCTAAAAGTCATCATTTTCGCTCTAAAACGTCCCAAACACCTAAATTCCTAAAAACATGCTAAAAACACAAGGAAAATACTGGAATAACACAAAATAGTAAGTATAAATACCCACTAAAAAGTGTTAAAACCAAGTGATATCATAATGTAAACCCAATTGCTGCACTGGGCGTAAGTGCAGAGGATTTCATCAAGGTACTATTTAATGTGTAATAATCGCAGTTAGTTAAAAGTGTGTAACATCTATTGTTGATGACACAAACATCCAAACTAGGTTGCTCCCCTTTCATACATTGATAGCACAAAGGATGCCAATATTTTAATGGACTTTACAAAAAGCTTTGATAAACTAAGTTTCCTTGCGTTGTCAAAGGTATTTTTGTGTCCGGGCCATTTAGAAAAGTGGATGTTCTCGGACACCAAAGCTAACCTAAGTGAAACTCTCGTCATCTTACTTGAAGTGTAGTTCATTTATCCATTTACTTATACTGTCTACTTTTTAATTGATAATGACCAGGTGCAAAAAGTTGGTGAATCTACCATTCAAGTGGACGAAGATGACACAGAAACATTGTTCAACATACGGCAGGCAGCCAGAAAGGACCGCCGAATAATAAAAAAGGTCAGCAAGATGAATTAATACCAATCACACCACCAAAGAGGAAGAAGCGGGAAGAAACTAAGTGAAGCTTACAAAAAGAGGTTGTCCGAAGAAGTCTCAGGGTGCGGTCAAAGCCTGATACTTTCACCCCTCCTATTAATGCACCACCAAAGAAAAAGACTAAAGAATTAGCGAAAACAAAGAAGATAGTACTGCTGTCATCCGTTGAGGAGGATGACACATAGGAATTCACTCACTCTCCTCTTATTTTGGAGTTTAAAGCTTTCCAGGAGCCTAAAAAAACCGAATGCAAGGACTTTGAATATGTTATTCAGATTTCCAGGTTATCACTCCAACTTTACAATCACTTTTTTCAATAATTTAGAAAAAAAACTTACTCTTTTGAACAGGATGTATGACCTTGGTCAAAGCCTTAGCGTGGAAAACATTGTGTTCTTGACCTTATTTAACCCAACAGAGATCTGACAACCAAATGTAAGTATCACAAATTTTTGGGTAGCTTGTATATTTGATTCTTATAATTCATTATTTTCGTATACACATTATTCGTTTTTATGTTTATGTTTGTCTAACGTCTTCACCACTAGGTTGTCGATGTTGTTCTCCATTTTGTTCAGACAAGCCGTGATCAATTCCCATGTTGCACATTTGATTTTTTCCCTAGTAGTTGGGTTAGTGAGATGAGGCGACTATGGGCATCCTTTCTGCGCACTGTTGACAAAAATAAGTTCCATTTCTCAACAAATTCAACAGTACCTATGTCAAAGCGTCCTAACTAGTACGCTTAAATCGATAGGATCTACAACTCCATTCTTATTAGGAGTGCACATTGGGTTGGACTGGTCATCGACCTCAACAAACGCTCAATAGAATTTATAGACTCTAACCCCATCAAACTTCCAGAGGCAAAAGTGGAGTGTGAACTTAGGTTTCTATCAACACTATTGCCTTTTTTTCATCACTTGCCATGGAGTTGCACTTCACTGTCAACTATTCTGTAAGCTAATGGGAATATTTGAAAATTTCCATCCTGGCACATGGCTTTCAGCAGAATTTCCCCATACCAAACTTTCAATGAAGTTTCATCAACAACCACAACCTTCCCCACACGGCTGTCAACAGAGTGCCCCATACCTAGCTTGAATACATGCAGCGAGTGCAATGAAATTGTACTTGAACCTTCTCGATCCATCATATTCAGTTTTGAATTCCATATAACAATTTCTTCCTTTCTTTATATGTTCCAGCAAAGCCATGTAATTAGGCATTATTGCGTAACTTCCAGAAACACTCCCTAATGACATGTTCATCGCTAGCTCTCTCGCCCTCCATGCTTGCCAATAAGATATATTAACATGATAATCATCAAACATTATTTTCCTTACAAAAAGGGCGTTGGTCCGTGCTTAATACATAGATAATACTTTGCCACAAGTTCTGTGATGACTTGTGTTGTAGTCAATTTATGGTAATGTCTACTTTCCTCAACTGAACAACAATGATCCAATTGAGCTTGTCTTATCTGGAAATTATATGAGCTATCGAGCATTGCTGCATACACTCGTCATGGGAAACTATTTGAAGTGCACTTCAACACCATAAATCCAGGAGAAGATCTTGTTGTTCTAAAGTTATACTTTCTGTTTATAACATTTATTTCGATTTTTATTTTGCAATCATTCTTGTTCATGAACACTCTTCCAACAAAAAGGTTATCACTTTCGTAAGTAATGTCAAACAGAGCCGAATAAACTCCTGCACAGCAGTAATGAAACAAAATTAAAAGCATATACGTTTAAGATGTGGTAGTTTTTATAAAATATAGTATTTCTTAGTCCATATACTAAGTACCTTCAATACATAAATCATTGAAGACAGGGGGAGCATCTCGAGAAAACAATGACGGGTCATTGATGTCTTTGAAAAACACATTGTGTTGCGTTTCATCATCCTCTACCCAAGGGGCAATAGCTAGTTCAAAACACTGACCGTCTTAAAAAAAAGTTGTTCAAAAGTAAAAAAAATGTGTTCTCAATGAGAAATTTATATAAGAAAATATCAGAAATCATTTATGAACAAATATAATTGAAGTGTCCAATTTTAGTAAAATTGGCATGTAATGGTATGTGATAATAATTTGAAGATAGTGTTGATTTTAGGGTTTAACTTATAATTTATATTTAGGTTAAACTCAGAACTTGTAGGTTGCTAGCTGGTTAAATGTATCTTATTGTGTCATAAAAATGATTACATGTATATTTATACTAAGAATACATAGAATTAAACCTAATCTAATACACCTAAATTGGGCTTCGTAGATGGGCTTCTTCCACGTGGCCTACATTTATGTCAACTTATAGATGTCTTTTCCTAGATGGACCTTGATCCAAGTATGCTTTTTGATCAGGTCGCAAATCCAATATCAATAGTTAGTCTCCCCAGTTCAGCGAATGCTTCAAGCTCGGCGGACAAACTCAAAAAGTGAAGATCTCTTGAAGCAAGGCACATTTAATGATACCTAACCTTTTTCGAATTGTTTCAGTATGAGGAATCTAAATTTTCGCCTAGGTTCGGAATTTCGAAGCATAATGATTCTTTTGTTCTCGATAACCGCTCCTTCCCACTGTAAATATATTCTTACACGTCTCCATTACACTCATCTTTATTTGCATATTTTCCTTTGTAGGTACAATATAATGGCTCTCCCTTCTCTCTAGTTTCTTTCTCTAGATTATTTGCAGGTCGGTCATTAATCCTTAAATTATCTCTGTAGAATCTCAAGACAACTGAAATGTCTTCATCTCGCGTATGCGATGTGGAAGAGGACAATGTTTCCTCAAACAAGCTAGATGTCGATGAAATACATGTTACCCCATAGGAGTGATATAATCCAATTAATTGGATTCATCCAGATGAAAACCTCACCGGTCTGAAACCTAAGAGGAGCCCGGAAGCAACATTGGGAGATCTTGTACGTATATTCTCCTTTTTTTGATGGGGAGTCAATCCAAGTTCCCAAGCCGCATTAGAGTCCATGGGAATGTCCACGTGGATACGTATACTTATATGTCACTTATGGCTTCCACTTCTGAATCTCCTGATTTCGTATTGTGCGACGTGACTGATTACGATTTTGCAACTATTTTCCCTTTCAGTAAGACATATGGTAGAACTTCTCACTCTATGGGAGGAGCTCGGCATCAACGTCAACATGAGGTATTTGGAGAACATGTCTTCAATCAACCCGTTACATCAGAATTTGAATAAGCTTAACACGATTTTCATCTACATTAACTTCAAAAGTTGTATCAAGTTGATCAACTCGGCCTTAGACTCAAAATTCATGACTGTAAAGGGAAATATTTCTTCATGAAAGTTACTTTTGAATCTGTGGGAGATGTTGGGAAACTTAACAAAAGGAAGTGGGTAAAAACATTTGGTAGATTCCACTTAGGATTGCCAACCTGTAAGTTTGTCAGTTTTTTATGGTATTGACCATTTGTATCCTTTTGCAGTCCAACATTGCAACCTACGCGGGTTTCATGTAAATTTTCTCGAAGACGTCAAAAAACTCAGCTCGGTCGATGTACTGGACATTCATGAATTTGACTACGAGAGAGTTAAATCTAGAATTCTCCAAATAGACGTTGGTGGGTTATTGCGTGATTCCTCCCATAACAATCATATTGCATCTTGTCACTGCTAGCTAACTTGACTCTCTTTTTGGTTTACAGTTAGCTGGGAATTGAACGCTTGTCCTGTGAAAAAAGAAAAAGAAGATGGGTTGACCTAAGATGCCTGCCGATTACTCCAAGGAGCTGAAAAAGTCTACCGCTTCAAAGAGGAAGGCGTATGTCTCGCAATCCACCACTTTAAGTGGCGAGGGTAGTTGTCCTCCTTTGCAGAAGAGGAGGAGGCGGTCATCAAAATGGGATTCATCCTCTGCCGCGGTGGTCACCATTGATTCATCAATGGAAGAAGCTCCTACTGGGGAGCTTCCACGAGAAGCCGAGGTTCATGCTGGCAAACTTGCGATTCCAAAGGATGCTTGAGGAGAAAATCGTCCAAGAAAATACTTCTTCTAGGTAACGCATGAATATTACGGCTACTATCATTGCTCCTGTGGAGGTTCCAACTCCCCAGCAAATGTTAAAAGATATGACCGCCAAAATCTACCTCGAAGACGACGATCTACATACTTTTTCGCATAATCTGAAGGGCTTCTGGACAACAATTATAAGGAGAAAGACCAGGATCCGGGGTATGATTCTATTGAAGGAGATAACGTTCATAACAAATCTCCTGTATAGAGAAGGCAACCAATGCTCGATTGGACCTGCAAGTTCGTTTGTCCAGGTATGACATTCTCCAAGGATCAATTTGTCTATGTTGGTTTGGTCAATCGCATGGAGACCAATGGTCTAATTTTTCCTCTAGTGGACAAGCTAATGTCCCCAGAAATCTATTAATTGCTATCTCGACAAGCCTGTTCGGTAATCCTTCCTTCATCGTGAGTTTCTGTTATGCAAGTGTTAGTCGAGTACTTTAACTGTTACTGTTACCGTTACTGTTACTGTTACTGTTACTGTTACTGTTACTGTTACTGTTACCTTTACTGTTACGGTTACCGTTACTGTTACGGTTACTGTTACTGTTACTGTTACTGTTACTGCTGTTACTGTTACTGTTACTGTTACTGNNTTACTATTACTATTACTATTACTATTACTATTACTATTACTATTACTATTACTATTACTATTACTATTTCTATTACTATTGTTTTATTTTATTTAGACTTTGGCTACTACGAACGAGCTCGTAACTATCTACGAGAATAAGCTGAAGGCCACTGGTTTTAATGATGATGAACTGCTCCGTCTCTCCAAGCTCATGGATGTGGGTAAGTAGGAGGTAGATTCTAGAAGGATCCAAATCAATGAACTGGAACATTTGACTGAATCTCTTACAAAGCAGCTGAACAGCTTGAAGCGTCATCTAGATGTAGCAGTAAAGGATGCTGTTGAGAAGGTCGCGCTTCTGTACAAAGAGGCTCTGGAAGCTAAGGAGAAGGCGACTGTTGATTATACCGCACTGAAAAAGGAACATTCAAAGCTCAAGAACCTGCATGAAAGCAAGATGAAAAAGTTGCGTTTCTCTCAAGTTGCCCAAGCCGTCCAAGTTTGTAAGGAGACGCAAGTCAAGTATATTGCAAAGCTTGAGAAACTCCAATCTTATGTCAGCGATCGGGATAAGAATGATCCCATTATCCAACTCTACGGCCAAGTGCAGACGACATTGAAATGCTTCAAGCACATCATAGCCGAAGGAGGAAGTGTTCCTACGGAGATCATGGTGTGCTTGAAGCATTTCAAGGTCAAAGGAAGTTCAACTAGCTTGACGTCATGGAGATCATTGATGAGGATTTTCACATTGCCCCAGACTTTGATGAGCATGGCTCTAACCCCGCTTCAGATCCAAGAGGTAACGTGGATGGAACATGGAGAGATGTTGTTGACGCCTTGGAAATGTCGAGGGTTTGATATACTAGGAGTTTAGGGGGAAAACCTTCTTATACATCTCTTCAACATTCTCAGCATCGACTCCTAAAATGAGTCTGAAATTTTTCTGGCTCATCTTCATCCAAAATTTTCATGTAGTTCGAGACATGCCGCCTAGCTATGTAGTTCTTTTCGATTTTATGATGTTGCAATTTCCTATAGCTCGAATTGTAGTCAGTTGTATTCTAATTGTAGTGAAGATAGAAAAATGTAATTCCTCTTTTGGTATTACTGAAATGGCCTTGTATACTCTTTTGTTTCTTTGACTATCTCGATCAGTCAATTCGTCCATATGTTTGTACTTTAAACGCCAAATTAATTGCCAAAATTATACTTCACATTTTTCCTTTCCTTCAAAACAAATAGTACAATTCGTAGTTTGGTTCTCATGGCGTAATAGCACATACGAGAAAAGTTTGATCTCGCCCAGCACTTTCGTAATGGACAAATAGTGCGTGAGCTACAACTCGACTTTTAATGGCTTTTTAGCCAAGATGAGAAAACTTCAATCTTGCCCAACATTTTTTTATTGGACGAATAGTGAGCGAGCCACATCTCAGCTTTTTATGGCTTTTTAGCCTAGACGGGAAAACTTCGATCTCGCCCAAAACTTTCGTATTAGATGAATAGTGCTATTAGATGAATAGTGCGCGAGCCACATCTCGGATTTTTATGACTTTTTAGCCCATACGAGAAAAATCCGATCTCATCCAGCACTTTCGTATTGGACGAACAGTGTGCGAGCCATAACTCGGCTTTTTATAGGTTTTTAACCCTGGCGAGAAAACTTCAATCTCACCTAGCACGTTCGTATTGGACAAACAGTGCGCAAGCCAGAACTCGACTTTTTGGTCGAACTATACCTTGTTAAAAATGGAGAAAATAATTTTATTAAATGGAGCAATTGCACCCGTGAGGGGTACCTACGTACCTGATATTACTCAGTTTTTACGCTTTCTAGTGAGCATTTATGTTTGATATTAAGCGTTATTTGAGTCCTTTCCTTGTAAATTTGGTATATTTTACAGGTTTCTAGGCGTTTGGGTCGTTCTAGAACAAAAGATGGATTTCCGCACGAAATGAATGCAAATTGGCAAATGTAGAGTCTGGTATAAGGGTCAGAAGTTTTGCAATTTTTGAAGATTTTCCCGCGGATGGATTGATCTTAAATTTGACAAAATATAGCCATGTGAGTTAGCTTTCATATGGAGGTGGTTTTAAGTCATTTCATGAGATAAATCAAAAGTTATGGCTATTTTACTAAAGACTCGTCAAGCTGACTCGCAGAAGAAGATCGCACAGAAAATCCCCTGGAATGACCGATCGATCTCTGAATCGACCAATCGGGCATTTTCTCCTGGAATTAAGGAAATAGTGCCCGATCAAGTGCCCGGTCGATCTGATGACCAGATAATTTTTAGAAGATTTCCAAAATTTGCAGAATTGGTCCTCAAGGCTATCTTTGATTCTATTTTGGTTTTTACTGTTTTCCTAGCACTATAAAAACCTCTTAGCTAAGTTTTATTTCATAAAGTTTTATTAGTTCTAAGTTTTTACTGAGAGAGCGTGACGGATCCATAACCTTGTATTTGGGAGAAGTTTCTCTAAACCCTTGTTTAATATCTATTGTTTTATAATTATGAGTTCTTCTTTGATATTGATTTGTGTTTACTTTTCAATTTCTGAGTAGTTCTCTAGTTAGGTTTTAGGGTTTCCCAGGGAACCAGGTTTGAATGTTAGGGTTTATCATAAAGGATTGAATTTGTTATGTTTTTAGTCTAGACTTGTTCCTAATGCATGAATTAAAGTAGCTAACTAGTTCATTGATATTAAATTAATAAACGCAAAGAGATTTGGTTTAGAGATCTGATTTAGTGTAGATGAATAAGTGTTCTTGCTTGCAAGAGTATTGTCCTGAATGCTTATGAAAATTGAATCTGAACTTTATTGCATGGTTGAATTAGTTAGACACGGCGAGAGTTTGTTTATAATAATTCGAACATAGGGTTTAATACTCCGAGAGGAAATTATTCTATTTATGTCTTTCATGTTTATCACTATTTTCAAAGTAAAATCATGCATGTCAACTTTGGCTTTTAAACCTGAATACATGTGGATTCCCCTGATGTCTGACGCTTTTATTTCATTGTTTACAACCGCTTTTATTTTATCGTTCTGTTTCTGTTACAAACAACTTAATTATTCTATCTTTGCTTGATTTAAGATTAAACTGAACATTGTATTTTCTGGTCTCTATGGGATTTGACCCTATCTATACTAATGTGATTTGTTTTCTGCAGTGTATTTTAGGATTTAAATTCTATCTCTATCAGAATTTTGGCGCCGTCGCCGAGGACCAATTGTGCCTTTCAAGTTTTATTTAGAATCTAGTCTAAGGTTTTCTTTTAGAGTACTCATCTCGTTTTTTCTTCTTGTTTTTGTTTTACAGGTGCATGATCAGAAGATCTGACAATTCCTCTGATTTTCTCAGCCTTAGTAACTCAGAACTCGCAAAGTTAGAACGCTCAAACCGGAAAGCTAAAAAAGATGCAAGCTCATGTAACTCAATGGGTGATAACGTTGATCTCAACAATCCGGTCTCACCCGAAGGTCAAATTGATCCACCTCTTCTTGAACTCAATCAACTGATTATCCATCAAGAAAGAGGAGGACCTAACGAAAATCAAGTGCCACAAGGCCAACCAAGAGCTGATGGCAACATAATTCCACTGGAAAACCTCATTCCTCATAACATCGATGCAAGAAAATTTGTCTTGTATGGAGATCCAGAAAGAGTTTCTAATAAGTGCAATGCTCAGAACCACCCTCTAGGTGATTCATTCAACAACCCTCAAGCATTCTATGCTAACAGGAACCCTATTCCAACCTCAACAACCTCAGCGAAGGGAATACCAATTTCCCATTCAACTCGTTTAGATGATCCGTAACAACCAATTTAGTGGTTTACCGAATGAGCATCAAATGGATCATATTGACACTTTTTAGGACATCTGCAGTACTACGAAACTCAATGGGGATATCACGTGATTTCATGCATTGCAGCTTGTTCAATCATTCTCAAACTGAGAGAGCACTTCGCTGGTTGAAATCTCTACCTGTTGGTTCTATCGTAACTTGAGATGACTGCCACTTCTTCACTACCACTAAGACCAACACTTTAAGGAACAAGATCGCATGATTTATGCAAAGTCTAGTGGAATCGTTTTATGAAGCTTGGGAATGGTTCAAGGAACTTGTTCGTGATTGATCATGGTTTCTCAGATGTAAGTCCCCTCAACACTTTCTATGAAGGATTTGATCAGAAGTACTAGTTGTCCTTAGATACAACAAGTGATGATTATTTCATGACCAAAGCTGTCCCGGATGCATATCATTTGATAGAGAACTTAAAAATTACCAACAACAATCATTGCCCAAACTTTGATAGAAGAGCTAAGGGACCTATATCTGATAATTTTGAACTTTCAGAAGTAAAGGGGCAAGTTTCAGAGATGAAAAGACTGCTTATTCAACTTCTCAAGAAGCAAAACCAGAAACATGTCAGTTTTGCTGAAGATCTAGAAGCTGATTGCTTTTCCATTCAAGAGAAAAATATTGTGGGCGCTGAAAAAGAAGTGAGCTACATTAATAGCGAAGTTCAAAGGGTTAAGAATCAAGGGTCCAATCAAGGATACAACAAAACTCATCCCAATTTTTCTTGGAGAAGTACTAATTTAGAAAATCCTCAAGATCAAGTCTACCCAACTCAGCAAAAGACATTTGTACAAAACTTCTAATTCAAACGGTTTTCAGAAAACCTCTCAGCCTGTATTTCAACAAGCACCACCAACTCATCCTCAACAAAGTAATACAATAGAGATGATGTTCAAGCAACTTTTAGAAGGCCAACAACAGTCCCAAAGACAGGTGAAAGAGCTAAATCAAAATTTTGAACCACTATCTACACGTGAAACATTTGGATATACAAGTTGCTCAGACTTCTGAAGCTGTTAAAAGATAAGCTGGTGTCTTTCCCGGGAAAGTTGAGGACAATCCAAAAGGCTATTGTAAGTATTTAGTTGCTGATTTAACATGAGAAAAAATTATTTGGAACAAGTTAAGAATTTTGAGAAGTTGGAAAAAAGATGCAGACAAAACTGCACGATCGGGCACTCCTTGCCCGATAGAGCAGTCTAATTTCAGAGGAGGAGATCGATCGGGCACTCCTTTCCCGATCGAGCAAAAAGGTGAAAAAAGTCTAGGGGGAAATGATTGATCGGGCACCTCAAAAGCCCGATCGATCCCTTTAGCGACGAAGTTTCAAAACAACGTGCTCGATCGGACACTACCTGCCCGATCGAGCAGACAATTCTGGATTTGAAAAAAATAGAGATCGATCGATCCCTCATAGATCGACCAATCCCTCCTCTGAAACATAACTAATTCCTTATAGAGTCTACAAACCCAAGGAACCTTACCCAGTGCAACCTACAAATCCCATATTTGTGTTTGAGGATGGAGTGATGATTGGGTAACAACCAAATCCACTTAGGAAACTCCATAAGCTACAAGACCCTGGGGAATTTTTGGTCCCTTGTTCGATCAATGGAATAGAATTCACAGATTCACTCTATGATACTAGAGCTAATGTGGGCGTTATGTCAGTAACTATTGAAGAAAGGTTGGAAATATCAAGTATTACACCATCTAAACTGACCTTTAAGCTTACTAATTATTCTACTGTATCTTCCAGTGGGTTTATCTCTTATCTATTGGTACAAGTTGTGAATTGTCTTGTTCCTATTGATTTCCATATTTGGAGATGAATGGGTACCAAGATGAACCTTTTCTTGCAACCGTAGGAGCTGTTGTTGATCTACTTAATCAGCGTATATCCCTGAAGAATATCAAGAAAAGGATTTTCTATCCAGCAATTCCTCCAAAGGGGAAATCTAGGCTAACTATGGTGAAAGAAGAGGAGATGAAGAATGAATTTCAGATTGAACACGATCTTAAGTGTGTAGCTGCTGAAGTCTTGCAAAAAGAACCTCAAATCTCAACAAAGAGTTCCATTCCAAAGGTCAAGGAAAATGTGAGGGTGAAACCGAAGAAGAAAAAGAGGGACTTTCAAGTGACTTTGATCTCTCAAGAAATAGTTGGAGGTGCAATTGAGTATAAGGTGAAAAGTAAGGGTTTCTCAAAACCCTTCTCAATTCTTAGAGCATTATTCACCCCAGAGTTTAAGGAAAAGGTATCAATGTTACAAAATATGCAAAGATTAAGGTTCTGAAGCTGAAAGTATCTGATTATGGAGCTTGTTATGGATCATCTCTGGATGTTGATTCAATTCTAGGTTAGAGGTAAGTACCGTCAAGCTAAGTGACGTTAAAAAAGCACTGAGTGGGAGGTAACCCAAAATTTTGTGTCTAGATTATTATTATTTTTTTCCAGTTTTGAGTCTTCTTTTATTTCTATTTACTAACCTATTGATATGTAGTTTTGAGTTATCTGTGATTTAGGATATTACTGGTGAATGATCTTCAAGACACTCACAGTTATCTTTTATCTATTTTCATTTTTGATCATCTCACTTGAATTGTTGGTTATCTTAATGGTTCTCTCTCTTGATTCTTGCTAATGTCAATTAGTATTGCTAAGATCATTGCTCACCATTAAACCACTTTACTTGATGTTTTGATTTGAGTTGATTTTAGAACTATGCTTTAGTTGGATTTTCTAATTAAGTAATTCTTGATTCTTGCTAATTATAAATAGTATTGCTTGATTATTGCTTTTTACTTACCAACTTAATTGATCGCTTAAAACTATTTTGAATAGTGCATTTCACATATGATTATTGCTAATTGTTCATTAGTATTGCTCGATCGTTATGCTCTAGATGGTTTCTCTTACATGTGATTCTTGTTAGCTTTTTAGTTAGCATTGCTCAATTATTGTGTAAACATTCTATATGTGCTTCAAATCGAAAGAACACTAACACTTCTCTTGAGTGTTTTTTTCATTTTGCTGAGATAATAGTTCTAAGCAACAAATCCGATCATGTGAGATATCACGTTTGCAGTGGGTTTCAGATTGAGGACACTTCACCATTAGTACCTTCTTTTCCCTTGAACTCATATAGTATTTATTGTTGATTTTTGTTGATACCGAGTTTAGCACCCAGCCAAAAGCCTATTTCAGCTAAAGGCCCAGGTGGGCGACAACCTAGAAGGCTTGAGACGACCCAGAAGTCAAGAAATGAGCTGGGCTGATCTGACGAGCTGGGCCTTCCTGTCAAGCCCATTAGGTCGAAATATGTAATAAGAGTTTTAAGCATGTATACTTAGTATAAATACCCATGCAATTACTCTTCTAAATATATATGAAATTCTTCTTAAGATCATCTTAGCTTTACCCATAAGATCAAAGATTTAATCTACTTGTTAAGTCTTGATTCAACAGTTGGCGCCGTCTGTGGGGACTTCTCAGCTGGAATATCGTATTATTTCTTTTCACAGGGAAGAAGAAACAAAGCAATGACCATGGGTGGATCAACCAAAACAGCTCAGGACGGATCCGTTGGCGTCACCGCCGACACAGGAAACAGAGACAGCCAAAACAATCAAATCGACGCTCGAGGGTTGGATCATGAAGATGAAATCCTCGAGATCACTATGCATGATATGTAGAATCAGCTGAACGAGCAAAAAGCGGAAACGGCCAAACTTAGAGCCGAATCACAAAACCTGAAGGCGCAGCTCGAAGAGATAACCACCTCTACATAAGACAGGGTTGTACACACTATCAACCGTTCATTGTTCGGCACATCCCAGCAAACACCTGAAATGGCGGCAGGATATCAGAGCCGACCTGACTACGTTAACGCGGCGAGATTCAGAAGCACAACTGAAGTCGTCGAACTACAATACATTCATGAACAGCTAAAATTAATGAGCTTGCATGTACATCAAGCCACCAGCTCGGCTCCTGACATCCTTCGAGCCATAGAAGAAACACAAAAACGCTGTTCTCTAGGAGGATCACTGATGTCCCGGTTTGGCACTCTATCAAAATCAATTTCATAGAATACGATGGCAAAAGTGACCCAGTCCAATACTTGACAGTTTTCACCATCGCCATGACACGAGCATAATTCTCTGTGGAAGAATGAGACGCAGTTTTGTGCCAAATCTTTGTGGAAAACTTGCCAGGATCAGCGTTGGATTGGTTCTCCCGTCTGGAACCAGGAACCATCGACAGGTTCCAGTAATTGTCCACAATGTTCATCAAACACTACTCGATGTACATCGCTAAGAAGGCCTCGACAACCGACCTATGGACATTGTCTCATCAGGAAAATAAATCACTAAGAGATCTCATTGACAGGTTCAAAGGAGTTATCGCTCGGATAGTAATAAACAACAAAGGCGCAATCGCCGCTCTATGTATAGCCCTCTGGTCTAATTCAAGGTTCAAAGACGAGCTACTCATTAACCCGCCACAAACACTAGAAGACGCGCCCCATAGGGCCAACAAGTTTGTCGAAATAGAGGAAGAGCACGCCGTAATGTCTAAAAACATCACGCCGCAAAACTGAGCCGAGAAAGGGACAAGGTCCCACGAGAAATAGGCAACACTATTCAAGGGACAGAAGAGGTCGCGCTACCTATGTGATTACCGAGAATGGGAATACTTCGGATCAACCTCCACCTTCTGATGATGATCCGGAAGCATACTGCAATTTCCACAAGCGAAACGGGCACACAACTGCGGACTGTCGACATCTACAGTCCATCTTTCTTAAAAAGTTTCAGGACGACGAAATTGATACCAACAGAAGTAGTTCCAATGATAGAAGACGAAGTGGGAACTCATGGCATAATTCGGCCACAAAGGGAAGAGCCCGACAAGTTAGCACAATCCGGGAAACGAGTTCATATACTCTCGACGATATGAAACCCCCTACTTGAACTTGAGATCGTAGAAGGTGAGTCAACATGATCATGGGCGGAGTGGTCTCCTGCAACGATTCGGTAAGATCGATCAGAAACTCCAAGCGACGAGCCTTTACCGCACTGAAGGAACACACTGAGATTGTACCAACATCTCAGTCACTCGAGTTTGGCGATGTCGATCTAAAAGGACTAAGTAAGCCTCACAACGACTTCCTGGTCATCGAGCTAGTCATCGCGAATACAGAGGTAGCTAGAATCCTGATCGATACAGGTAGCTCAATGGATATTATCTTCAAAGACACGCTCAACCACATGGGAATCGGCGCCGACCTAATAAAAGACGGCAACAAAACAATAACAAGATCTAGCGGGGAAACCGTCTCCTCCACCGGGACAATCAAATTGCCTGTCCAGGCCGGGGGCTCTACTGAGATGGTCAAGTTAGTCGTGATGGACCAACGTTCAGCATTTAACGTAATCCTCAGAACACCATGGCTCTATTCCATGAAGGCAGAAATATCAACCTACCATCAATGCGTTAATTTCCCAACAAGAAGGGAAACCTGGACGATAAGAGGGAATCAGCGTGTGGCTCGAACCTGTTGCCTACCTGAGCACCGTATGCGAACCATGTAGGTATTAGAGGAAACTGCAAACTCCCAACTATTCTATAGTTCCACACCGGAATTAGATAAGGTCGAACAAGTCAATATTCATGCCAAGCACCCAACCGCACCACCGGAATAGGGAAGGAGTTAGTCAAAGATATAAAAGCCGAGTTAATCTCTTTAGTAAGGAGAAACACCAGCACGTTCGCCTAGACCATGGACAACATGAAGGGGACCGACCCAGCCACGACTTGCCACGAGCTGACCGTCGACCCGATCTACAAACCAATAAAACAGAAACGTCAAAAGTTAGGTAAGAAACGCTCTCAAGCAATAAACAACTAGGTGGAAAAACACTTAAATGTCGGGTCAATCGCCAAGGTCAAATATCCAGAATGGCTAGCTAACCCTGTCATCGTCAAGAAGAAGAACGGCAAATGGCGCGTATGTATCAACTTTAACGACCTCAATAAGGCATGCCCAAAAGACATCTTTCCCTTACCTCGTATAGACAGGCTTGTGGAAGCCACCGCAGGCAATGAACTCCTATCCTTTATGGATTCCTTCTCGGGGTACAACTAAATTATGATGCATCATGCAGATCGGGAGAAAACTGTTTTCATCACAGACAGAGGAACGTCATGCTACAAGGTAATGCCATTCGGAATCAAGAACGCATGGGCCCCCTACCAACGTCTGGTAAATAAGATGTTCGCCGATGAGATCGCCAGATCCATGGAAGTTTACATCGATGACATGCTAGTCAAATCAGCCAAAGCTGGAGATCATGTGCAACACCTGGCAAAATGCTTCAACACTCTCAACCTCTACGGAAGGAAACTTAACCCAGCCAAGTGTACTTTCGGAGTCACATCAGGAAAATTCTTCGGATTTGTCGTAACTAAGAGGGGGTCGAAGCAAACTCCAAATAGATAGCTGCCATTCTCGACCTACCGGCACCCAGAACAAAGAAAGAAGTGCATAATCTTTCAGGCCGAATTGCAACATTAAATAGGTTCATCTCAAGATCAACTGACAAGATTTTCCCCTTTGACCGGGCCCTCAAAGGAAACAAGAGCTTCGCAGTCTCCGAGGTGGCCATGAGTGGAATCCTAGTAAAAGAAAATCAAGGCGTTCAAAAACCAATCTTCTACGTAAGCAAGTTGCTAAACGACGCCAAGACGCGATATCCCGCTGTTGAGAAGGTGTCCCTCGCTATGATATCTGCATTCCGGAAGCTACAACCCTACTTCCAGTCACACACTATTGTCGTACTCACCAACCAGCAACTACGAACCATACTCCACAACCCAAATTAGTCTAGTAGGTTAACCAAGTGGGCAGTCAAGCTCAGCAAATACGATGTGGAGTACCAGACTCATACATGTTCCAAATCTCAGGTTCTTTCAGATTTCATAGCCGAGATCCCACCGAGAGCAGATAGCACGGCTCCACCAAGAACATGGAATCTTTACGTCGATGGTTCCAGGTGAAAGCAAGGATCAGGTGCAGATGTCTGGCTCAAATAACCTACTAGGGAGATACTCAAACAAGTTTCAGGTTCAAGTTTGAAGCATCTAACAACGAAGCAGAATACAAGGCACTACTAGCCGGACTACGACTTGCCAAGAACCTCGGCGCCCTGCGAATACATGCTTTCTATGACTCTCAGCTCGTCACCAATCAGTTCAACAACGAGTACGCTGCGTAAAATGATCGAATGTTACGGTACCACCAGATGGTTCAAGAGAAAGCAAGCGAGTTCGATAACTTTAAGCTCACCAAAATTCCAAGAAACGAGAATCAGCTCGCCGACTCCCTGGCCAACATGGCATCCACCAATGAACTCACCCTGAAGCGAACTATTCTGATGGAGTACATAACTTCACCAAGCATTGCCAGCATGATGGCCAATGCCATCGACGAACTCATCTCTTTCAATCAAGAACAAAGTGAGCAAGGCAAACCCGACTGGCGCACCGAGATAATAGCCTATATCATTACAAGAAAAGAACCAGAAGATAAATGGTGAGCATGACGCCTTTGAGTCAAAACTGCAAGGTACACCATCATAGACGGGCAACTGTACAAACGATCCGCTTCACGAATCCTGCTATGATCCATTGACGGAGACGGCATACAGCCATGGACACTACTGGCCAATGATGCTACGATACAGCCAGGAGTATGCCAAAATATATGAGATGTGCAGCGACACGGCCAACAAATCATGCGCCTACTGAACCACTAAACATCTCGGCAAACCCCTATCCATTCATGAAGTGGGGAATGGATGTCGTAGGCCCATTTCTGGTGGCAAAAAACAAATAAAAGTTCCTGCTAGTAATGAAAAATTATTTCATAAAATGGGTTGAAGTGGAGTCCTACTCGGCGGTCAAAGCCAAACAGGTACAAGACTTCATATGTAAAAACATCATCTGCTCTCACGGTATACCATACGAAATTATGACAAATAATGGAACCAACTTCTGCGCAAAAACAGTTTAAGTGTTTTGTGACAGGTGGACGGCGAACCAGTCGCACTATCAATCATCCTGAAATATTTGGCACTAACAAACTATTTATTGACTCTTTTCTTAGGTGGAAAATCTTGTTGAAACACTCCACACCGAGATACCCCCAGGGGAATGGAAAGGCCGAAGCCATCAAAAAATCCATAGTCGACGGACTCAAGAAAAGGCTAGAATCCAAAAAAGGACTTTGGGTCGACGAGCTAGACTGCGTCTTATGGTCCTACCGAACTACACCACGACAATCCACGAACCAGACCTCCTTCTCCTTGTCACATGGAATCGAAGCCTTAGCACCATCAGAAGCAGCAGTGTTCAGTTTTTGCCAAAGTAAGTTGCCAGAAGAAGAGGCCATTAATGACGAGATGTTACTTGACTCACTAGATGATGTTGAAGAGATACAAGACAGAGCACTGATACAGTTAAGTGCCTATCAGCAAGCAACAATGCGATATTACAATAAAGGCGTGAAACAGAGAAGGTTCAAAGAGGAAGACTTAGTTTTGCGGATGACCTATGCAAACACAACAAAGAAGAATGTCGGAAAACTGGGAGCATGGTGGGAAGGCCCGTACGAGATATCCAAGATAGTCAAACCAGGAGTGTACGAGCTTAAGACCAAAGACGGAACCCCAACTCCAAACTCCTGGAACGCCACCAAGCTCAAGAGATTTACTATTAGGTTCCATTGTACTGTGAACTACGACCTGACTTGATCCTTGTTAACAGGGTACGTAGGCAACCCACTGGGTGCATCTATTTCAATTAATAAAAACCATCTTTGATTTTAGGTCTAATCATTCTCTAATCTGAAATCTCAGCATTTTTTCTCAAATCCGAAATTCCCAAAACAACAAACAATGAAACAAAATAAAAGGCTGAGCCACAACTCGCACATATCCTACACTAAACGGGAATGTCGACGAGATCGAAGTTTTCTCGTCATGGCCCCAAAGAACGTTCACAAAGTCGAGATTCATCTTGTATACTCCTAAAGATAAGTATTGAGCGCGTGCGAAGTCACCACGTTCGAGCATAAGAATCCACATAAAAGCTGAGTTCTGACTTGTGTACTCCCACCAAGAGTATGGAAAAGACTAAAGATTCTTGTCAATAGATCATCTGTTGGAAAGAATGATCTGCATGTCGTCCTTTTCCTGCAGATGATCGGGTGGATGTTCAGTGCGCACAAGGACTGGAGAAACATCCATTTAATTTTTATATAACAGAGAAGGCTAGACTCGGCCGCACATCTCGTCAAAAGAAAAGAGCCGAACTCTGGCTCACAACCAAATATACGACGAGATCAAAGCTTTCGCATCCTTGCTAAAAAAGATTAACTTGACCTGAGTATAACTACCGAGCTACAAAGTCGGTAAAAATAGCAAAAAGAATTTGCCGAGTTACGGCTTTATTTTCTATTATAAAAAAACCGACATTACATTTTTCGTCAAAAAGAAACGACGACCTAACAGATTACGGATCAGGAAACATAAACCCTTCTTAAGTCCAAACAGTGGAAAAATATGCAATATGGAGCTAGCGACAAACAGGGCAGACCCAAACCCTAAGAAAAACATAAAACTACCCCAAAGGAACACAAGAGGTACAAGGCAAGCTGACCCCAACCCTAAGAAAACCGTGAAAGATGCTCCAAAGGAATATCTACACCCTCGGCATCGCCGGAGCAGCGGTCTCGGCTTCGGTAGAAATATCAGAACCCCTTTGGGTGGACCAAACTAGGTTCAAACCATGCTCATTAAACTCGGGTCTAAAGCAGAATTCCTCCAGCGACACATCAGCTATGTCCAATTCTTCGAACTGGACCTTGTACTTCTCAAAATCCGCTTTGAGCTTTGCCATGATCCTTGCAGGTACCACGCCACCTTCAGCCACTATGACTCGAACACAATCCAGAGTCCCTTTATCTTGGGCACAAAGATGGATGTTAGGATCAGTCTTGTCTCGGTCCTCCACATGACGTTGAACCTTCTCAAGCTTTGTTTCACACTCAATCTGTGTCTCTCGCCGCGTTAGCACAACCTGAGAAGCTCAGGAAAGGCAGAGCCTCTTCATCTTGCTCTCATGTAGTTCTTCAAGGGCAACATAGGCCTCCAAAAGTTTGGTGAATTTAGCACTAGCTTGATCCTGGGCTGCATGCAGGTTACTGAGCTCTATTGTAGTAAATTCTTGAGTGGCCTATGTGCGTGAACGAGAACACCCAACTCCCATGTGAGTTACTGCATCTTTTCGATTGGAAGCTTCCACCTTCAGCATCCCGAGTCTCCCCAACATCGCCGACCTCATCCTCGGCCTCACCTTCCTTCTCATCATCATCATCACCACCATCACCAAGAATATTTTCAACTTCTTGGGCAAAATTTTCTAACCCGCCATCCACGGAGTCCAGACCAGTAGGAGCAGGTGCTGGAACCGTCAAGTCGATGGTAGGAACACATGTTCCTGTAGATGCTCCTGCAGCAAGAACATCCTGCTGCCCCTCAGGAGCATTTTCTTTTTATTTTTCTTGGTGTTCTTCAGCAGGAACACCATCATTCACTGTCTGTCCCTCAACAGGGACTTCCACTCTCGAAACTTGTTCCTCAGTAGGAACACCATCATTCACCGTTTTCGGCTCCTCCGCCGAGTCGATGACTACCACATCAGGAGTTTGGCGATCCCAGTTAGATCGACGTCTCCTCTTGGTCACTAACAGAGTGCAGATATCCTCACTACCAGTAGAACCAGATATATGCACATGCTTCTGCTTTGAACTTGAAGCAGATTTCTCTAATTCGGCAGCGTAGTCAACTGGAGGCTTTGGACGACCCATTCTTTTGTTCTTTTTAACAGGACAGATGTTAAGTTCCCAGTTGGCTCAAAAGTAACAACTCGTCATTGGAAGAATTATTTTATTCTTTTAAAAGGGAAAAGGCATCTAGGCAATCCTACCTGAATCAATGAACAAAACTCTCTGTCGAATACGTTTATCGTCAAAGTCCTTGATATTGGCAATCTCTACGTTACGGATCCTCCTAAAGTCTTCAAGGAAGTTTGGCGGAAAGGGCCCAGAGTTGATTTGGAGTTCTGAAAACAAAGAAACAAATTTGAGGTTAGATCACTGGATTTATAAAACTTCCAGCTTGGCTTTTCTTAGGTGGTATCTACCGAAGGTGTCTGCCCATTTCCTTTTCAGTGTCGCCTACAAATTCTGGGACGACCTTCAGGAAGAAGTATCTCCCTTTCCAGTTATAGATCTTTGTGTCAGACTTGGTGTATAGAAACTTGTATTTAGGTTTAAAGTTTATGTACACGAAGCATGTGTTCAGCCTCATCTTCTTTTAAGTCACTGGATTGATTGATGATAAATTCTCCAGAAACCTAACGTCGATCTCCACCCCGAATTCGTGTCCAAGTGCCAGCAGAGCGATCATGTGCCTAATTGAAGCAGCAATTAGTTGTGAGATGGCGATCTTCCATCTTGCAAAGTACGATATCAACAACTTTGGTAGAGGGAGCTAGATGCACATTTTCTGAAAAGGGACTCATACAAACAAATATAGCTCTAGGGGCAGTCCCAGGTCGTTGACGAGGTGTGGGAATTAGGAAAGGAATCCCGTTGAAAAAGGAGAAATCTCGAGTGAGATCTCGAAGAGTTTGTTCTATGCACTTGGTGGGGAAGGACCTGTAAGTTCGTCGTCAGGCTGGATCCAATTGCCTTGAGAAACCCTTTCTTCAGGGGTAACTTCTATCTTAGCGATACTAAGGTCGTCGCGAGAGGTGGAAGGCTCTTAAGGGTTTAAGCGAGTGGAAGACATAATTTAAATTGGTGATATTACCGAGCTGTTACAAATAAATAGCCGAGCTAAAAATATGGTAGAGAGAGAAAGAAGAGAGAAGGGAGAGCGTTTGTACCTGCGAAGAAAATTCTGGAAAAAAGTAAAGTGTAAGAATGAAGACGCAAAGGGTATATACCCCTGGAAGACGGCGGTTACTGAGAAATTATCATCATTGCGCGTGGGAATCTAGGAAAGGTGCAACGCTTCAGATTTCACCTACGAAAATGATTCGCAAAAGGCTATGGAAGCATTAAATGCACTTCAGCCAAAATAGACTTTTACTTTTGGAAATTCTATTGACAATTTGTTGCGTCATCGCCGGCCTGGGGGGGGGGGACTAACTGTTGATACTGGGTTTAGCACCCAGCCAAAATCCCATTTCAGCTAAAGGCCCAGGTGGGCGACGACCTACAAGGCCTGAGATGAGCTGGGCCGATCTGACGAGCTGGGCCTTCCTGCTGAAGCCCATTATGTCGAAATATGTAAATAGGGTTTTAAGCATGTATACTTAGTATAAATACCCATGTAATTACTCTTATAAAGATATATGAAATTCTTCTTAAGGTCATTTTATCTTTACACACAAGATCAAAGATTTAATCTACTTGTTAAGTTTTGATTCAACAATTTTCATCAATTGTAGACTTCATTATTGATTCTGGTTACTCTTATTCCTTCTCTTGAATTTATTTTCACACTAGGACAATGTGAAGTAAGTCTGGGGGAGGGTGTAATGATATTAAGTTATTAACTATGTTTTGGTGTTTTGGTGTTTTGTCTTTTGGTGAAATTTTTTGTTTTTTGTTTAGTTGAGTCTTATAGAGTCGAAGGAATGATGACCAGAATCTGTGATGATTATTGGCTTAGTGTGAATTTAAGTTCTTTTCTATTT
Organism: Iberis pinnata; assembly: GCA_900406425.1. NCBI lineage: Eukaryota > Viridiplantae > Streptophyta > Magnoliopsida > Brassicales > Brassicaceae > Iberis > Iberis pinnata. The sequence continues at coordinate 10,018 of OVBE01000660.1, read as the reverse complement.
GACTACTAACTTTGATTAATTTTTGGACTTAGGATTGGAACCCCATTGATTGATTGATATGCCTTTGAAAGTTCTGATCTTTTAGTTTGTTGATGATTTGATGTTAGTTCAATTGGGCTATGACTTAATTTGATCTTAAATTTTCTTACTTATGGTGTTGGTATACTATGAAAGCTAGGTATCTTGCTCTTCAATGTTCTGTAAAACCGACAAGTTCTTTCAGTATGATCCTTGTCCTTTCTCTCTCTCTCCCTTCAGAAAATAAAAAAACGATACAGAAAAAGGATTGAAAGCGTGACCTAGAAGTCCGTAGTCAATCCCCGAAAAAACCGGCTGCTAAAAAAAAAGAAGAAAAAAGAAAGAAAAGCGAAGAAATGTGAAGAAATAAAAAGAGCAGTAAGAAAAGAAAAGAAAAGAAAATAAAAGAGAAGTGAGAAAGAGGGGAAAAAGATCAGGACCGGAAGTCGATTAATGCTCTATTTGGTATGGGCATTTTGATAGAAGGGGTACTCAAGCGCGTTGATAGATACCCCATAAGTAAGAATACACCATTTGTATTTGAAAGAAAAATGAGCTGACTGAGATGATTTGATAGTTTGATTGACTTGGGATTTAGAGTATAATGCATGTTGTTAATTATGTGGTGGTAACAGTCTATTTGCAGTGGTTGTCTAGGATTAGTGTCTTTAGTTTTTGATACTTGAATTTGGGGTTTATGAGATTCTGTCAATCCTGTGTGCTCCTTTTAAAACCTCACATCTGAATTTAATCTTGATTTACTTGAGGACAAGCAAAGATCTAAGTCTGAGGGAGTTGATATTTCTCGGTTTTAACGCTTTCTAGTGAGCATTAATGTTTGCTATTAAGTGTTATCCAAGTGTTTTCCTTGCAATTTAGTATATTTTACAAGTTTCTAGGTGTTTGGGTTGTTCTGGAACAAAAGATGGATTTTTGCACGAAATGGATGAAAATTGTCAAATGCAGAGTCCGGCAGAACGGTCAAAAGTTTAACAATGTTTTAAGATGTTCCCTAGTATGGATTGATCTAAAATTTGGACACAAGATATCCACATGAGTTAGCTTTCATATGGAGGTGGTTTCAAGTCATTTCATCATATAAATCAAAAGTTATGGCTATTTTACTGAAAATTGGTCAAGCTGACTCGCAGAAGAAGAGTGCACAGAAAATCCCCTGGAATGCCCGATCGATCTCTGAAGTGCCCGTTCGATCATTTACTCCGGGAATTCACGAAATAATGCTCGATCGAATGCCCAATCGATCAAAAAAACTGCCTGATCAATCTGATGACCCGAGAACTTTTAGAAGATTTCCAAAATTTGCAGAATTAGTCCTCAAGACTATCTTTTATTCTATTTTGGTTTTTCCTTTTTTAGCACAATAAAAAACTCTTAGCTATGTTTTATTTCATAAAGCTTTATTAATTCTAAGTTTTTACTAGAAAGAGGGAGACGGATCCAGAACCATGTATTTGGGAGAAGTTTCTCTAAACCCTTGTTTAATATATATTATTGTTGTATGATTATGAGTTCTTCTTTGTTATTGATTTGTGTCTACGTTTCAATGCATGAGTATTTATCTAGTTAGGTTTTACGATTTCCCATGGAAATCAGGTTTGATGTTATGGTTTATCATAAAGGATTGAATTTTTTATTTGAATGTTAGGATTTATCATAAAGGATTGAATTTGTTAGGTTCTTAATCTAGACTTGTTCCTAATGCATGAATTAGAGTAGCTAACTAGTTAATTGATATAGATTAATAAACGCAAAGAGATTTGGTTTAGAGATCTGATATACTCTAGATGAATAAGTGTTCTTGCTTGCAAGAGTATTGTCTTGAATGCTTATGAACAATTGAATATGAACTTTATTGCACGGTTGAATTAGTTAGATATGACGACAGTTTGTTTCTAATATAGGGTTTAATACTCCGAAGGGAGATTATTTTATTTATGTCGTTCATGTTGAGAACTATTTTCAAAGTAAAATTTTGCATGCTAACCTTGGTTTTTAAACATGAATACATGTAGATTTCCTTGATGTCTGACGCTTTTATTTCATTGTGTACAACCGATTTTATTTTATCGTTCTGATTCTGTTACAAACAACTTAATTATTCTATCTTAGCTTGACCCTATCTATACTATTGTGATATGTTCTCTGCAGTGTAGTTTAGGATTTAAATTTTCTCTCTATTAGTACCCCAAGATGGCTAAGTCGTATTTCACAGTACAATAAGAAAGAAACAATTAGCAGTAAAATCTCTTCAACTCTGTGGCATTCCACGAGTTCGATGTTGGTGTTTTGTCAGTTGCCATGAGTTTGTATACTACAAGTTTTACGACCTTTGAGATCTGGTAAGGGCCTTCGCATCAAGCTCCAAGTTCTCTTACATTCTCCTTGGTAGTGTTTCATACGTCATCTGGAGTACTAGATCTCCTTCGTCCAATCTTTTTTGCCTCATACTATTGTTATAATATCTCATTACAGTTTGTTGGTAAGCTTGCATACGGACGATGGCTCAATCCCGTAAATCTTCGATCTCGTCGAGGGATCGTAAAAACATGCCATTGTTCATTTACATGTTCTCTGGTAGTTTGATGCGTCTCAGGTTGTATATCGCGGCTTCTTAGCGAGCTAGAGCTTCAATTCCATGTGATAGCGATCAAGGATTTTGGTTAACATAATAAAAAGCGATGGTATTATGTTAAGCGTCATTGTGTGCTGACTCTTGCACATGTTTGGATTTGACCGAGGTGTCTGACTCTACTTTTACCCATTTGGTGAAATAATCTGTCATAACGAGTAGGAACTTCTATTTTTACGATTCTTCTAGCAATGGCCCGACCACATCCATGGCCCATTTCATGAATGGGTAGGGATTGGTGCATGTATTCAAACATTCTACTGGTGCATGGTTTATCGGCCCATGTCTCTGGCACATTTTTCACTTGGTGGCGTACTCTACGATGTCTCCCAGCATGGTTGGCTAGTAATGACCGTGTTTCTTTATCTTCATTGCTAAACTCCTTCCACTCGAATGGTTTCCTATATCACCTTCGTGCAGCTTGGCAATATTTGACGTATGTCATCGTTGTTTATGCATTTGAGAAGTACTCTCGAGGTGATCCTTCGATATAAGTCTTTATTGATGGTGGTATACCATGATGCCTTCGCTCGTAGGCGTCTAGCTTTCCATTTATCATTTAGTTAAGCTTTATTTAAAATGTATTCTAGTATCTCTTGCCGCCAGTCTGGCTTCGGCTGGCGTGGTTGGTCATTGATTTCTAAGATTTTGTCTATAGCATTGACCATCGCGACTATGATGCTTGGGGCATTGATGCTCTCGATAAGGATAGTCTGTCGAATCTTACCATCGTTGGTGGATGCCATGTTTGCTGGGGAGTTTTCTGAATGATTGTTGTCTCGAGGGATCTTGGTCAGTTCCAAGCTTTCAAACTTTGCTGCTTTTTCTTGGACTATCTACTTATACCTGCATATTCTATCGTTCTTAGCTTCGTTTTCCCCGCTAAACTGATTGGCGACGAGCTGAGAATTGCAGTACACGTGAACATTATTTGCACTGAGCTGTTAGGTGTAATCCAACTATGAGAGATTTGTATTCTGCTTCATCGTTTGATGTGTTAAACCGGAGATAAATGGATTGTTCCAGGATTTCCCCGGTTAGAGATTCTAGTCTTACACCGACTCTGGAACCATGTTTTTTGCATGACCTGTCGACGTAGACCTTCCACTTCCCATGGAAAAGCGAGATATCTTCATGGTTAAGTGGCACTTCGATGATGAAATCGACGAGCACCTGGTACTAGGCACACATTCTCCCGCGATATTTGATATTCTACTCTCTAAGCTCGACTAACCACTTGATCAGCCTACCCGATTGATTGGGGCAGTGAAGAAATGATCTTAGTGGTTGCGAAGTTAGCACGACGATGGTGTAGGACTAGAAATATGGTCGGAGCTTCCTCGAAGTTGTGACCACGATGAACGTGACTTTTTCCAACATTGGATACCTCGTTTCCGCATCGTTTAGTGACTTACTGGTGTAGAAGATCGACTTATGTTCTCCTTGATCCTCTCTTACGATTACTCTGCTAACCGCAGTCTCAAATACTACGACATAGAGATATAGGATGTCTCCTTCTTCAGGTTTCGCCAAGATGGGTGTTGAAGTCAGGTAGATTTTCAGCTCGACGAATGCATCTATACACTTCCTGGTCCCATTTGAAACTTTTATTGCCTTTGAAAATTTGGTAAAAGGGAAGGCTTCTGTCAGTTGACCTTGATATGAATCTGTTTAAGGAGGCGATTCGACCGATAAGGTTCTGTACTTCCTTCTTCATTCTTGGGGGTGGAAGTTCGAGGATCTCTTAAATCTGCTTTAGATTTGTCTTGATACCTTGCTTTGTTACTATATAGCCGAGGAACTCGCCTGAAGTTACGCCGAATATGCATTTGGCTGGGTTAAGTTTTATCCCGTAAGAGTTGAGTGTCTTGAAGCATTTCGCTAAGTGGTCAACGTGATCTCCAGCGGTAAGGGGTTTCACCAGCATATCATCTATGTAGACTTCCATCGTCTTGCCTAGCTCGTTTACAAAAATAAAATTACGAGACGCTAGTATTGCCCCTGCATTTTTTTGTTTGAAGGGTATCACTCTCTAACAGTATGTTCCCCTGTCCGTTATAAAAGCCGTTTTCTCTCTATCGCCTGGGTGCATCATGATCTGATTGTACATCAAAAAAGCATCCATGAATGATAAAAGCTCGTTGCCCGCAGTTGCTTCGACCAATATGTCTATATATGGTAATAAAAAGTTATTTTTCGGGCATGCTTTTTTCAGGTCGGTAAAATCCTCACATATAGTGTCAACTGTTGATTCTAGGGTTTAACTTATGATTAATGTTAGGTTAAACTCAGAACTTGTAGTTTGCTAGCTGGTCAAAAGTATATTATTGTCTCATAAAGATGATTATATGTATATTTATACTAAGAATACATAGGATTAACCATAATCTAATACATCTAAATTGGACTTCGTAGATGGCAAAGTTCTTCTTCCACCTTGCCCACATTTCTGCCGACTTCTAGATGTTTTTATCCAGATGGGTTTTGATCCAAGTGGACTTCTTGATCGGGTAGCAAAACCGGTATCAAGAGATAGTATATGTAGAATTGGTAATCAAACTAGGTTATCTTATTAATCATCTTGAGTCCCCTATTTATACAAGGCAACAACTAAATAATAAATCAATTAAGATAAGGAAAACTTCCTAAAGATAAAACCAAATAATCTAAAAGATAAAACCAAATCTTAAAACCATAAGATTCTATGATATCTCACAATACTCCCCCTCAAGTTGGAGCATGGAGATTTGCAATGCCCAACTTGGACACTAAGGAATAAAAGTGATCACGTCCCAAGGTCTTGGTGAGCACGTCGGCAAGCTACTCGTTGGTCCGCACGTGATGTGTCTCGATGATTCCATCATGGACCGCATCTTGAACCAAATGACAATCCGATTCAATGTGCTTTGTCCGCTCATGGAAAACCGGATTAGCAGCAATGTGTATGGCAGCCTTACTATCACAATAAATCTTCGTTGTAGAATCTTGTTTGACGCCCAATCCTTGTAACAAACTTCGTAACCATTTGATCTCACGAAGCGCAGCTGCCATATATCGATATTCTGCTTCAGCGTAAGAGTGTGACACGGACTGTTGTTTCTTAGTCTTCCATGAAATTGGTGAACCATCAAGGAAAACAATGAACGCACTAAGTGAACAACGATTTAGAGGGCAACATGCCCAATCATAATCAAAATATACCAAAAGAGATAAGTCTGTGGAAGACGAGTATGATGCCTTGCCCGGCTGTCCCTTTGATATATCGCACAACACGTAAAACTGCAGCCATGTGAGCTTCATTTTGAACCTGCATAAACTGAGTGTGCACATCGTAAGCTAAATCTGGACGATTATGCGTCAAGTAAATAAGTCGGCCAATGATACGACAATAACGGTGTGGGTCTTTAAGAGCAGGGCTCGTAATGGTGGCAAGTTGATGGTTTGTTTCCAAAGGTGTAGCTGCTGGTCGTGACCCTAAAGCACCGCATTCAGAGACAATATCCAATGCATATTTGCTTGTGAAAGAAAGAATCCATCTGCACCGCGACTCACCTCAATCACAAGAAAATATTTGACAGGACCGAGATCCTTCATAGCGAAACATTGTCCCAAATAATCCTTGAACCGTTGAATCATAAGAGAGTTGTTACCACAAACAATCAAATCATCGACATATATGAGAACTCGAATGTCAACATCAGCCGAGGTATAAGAGAAGAGTGAGTAGTCGTCGTACGATTGTTTGAAGCCAAATTGAAGAAGTGAGTCAGATAGCTTCTTTGAACCAACACCGTAGAACTTGTTTAAGATCATAAAGTGAGTCAAATAGCTTCTTGAACCAACACCGTGAACTAGAAGATTCTATGATATCTCACAATAGTATAAAAAATATTAAACAAATTTTTTGTATGGACAATGACATATAGTTATAATTTTGTGAACATTTATAATATGGACACTGATTGTTCTAATCGGCGACAAATATATTATAATTGAAAAAATGATAAAAGTTCACAAAAAATATGAGTATTGCTCCACGAGATAATTTGTTCATAACTTACAAACTTATTAAATGCATTGGTCCATGAGATAAGTTATTCACGTTGGCTGCAAAATGTCTTGTCCCATAAAATTCTGCATATGACCACTATTTTGAAAAAATGTATTAGTCCACGAGATGGCTTGTTCATAATTTAAAAACTAAATTGTTGGTGAGAGTAATGTCAAAAAATATTAGAAATTAAATATGTATACAAGATAATGTTATTATATAAGAGATTGCATGGACTTTATATAAGAGATTATTATATAGTTTATTATATAGCTATTATGTTCATAACTGTACGCAAAATTAGTGTCTTCGACATTGACAGTTAATGTAAACTAGTTATGAATAAAAGTTGTTTTAGGTAAGGAGAAGTTATGTAGATATAAGATATCCACCACGTTACAAAAATGTATATATCCACCATATATACATTCTCAAAGTCCATTGAATATTATGGTTAATGTAATAAAACATTTTCATTTTTAGCTTTATATGTATTGTCCATTATATACATAATATATAATATTATCCACAAGTTCATTATATAATTTTTCATGAGATAAATTGTCCATAAGTTAAAATCTACACTTGTGGACAATATTGACATCAAATAAAACTACTAATCCGTTTATAGCCAACTTGTCCACTATGGCCTTTTAAGAAAAACTGTCCATAGTTTTTCATTTAAATAACGTTGGTTTGTTGAACAACTAAGATAAAAGTATTGTCTGACATACTAAAAACACATGATGCTATGCTTTAATTAAAACATATGATGCAACATTTGAGTAGAAAAATTGTCTTTTAATCGTCCATGATTTATGTAGTTAAGTCATCCATGAGAAATGTTAAAGTTTAGGTGTAGTCTACAAAATTGGAGACTCTAAAAATAGATGATGCAATTATGTCCCGCTCCCGCATACATAATTCATAGTCATGCAATCATGTCCATCCCCTTCAATCTGCTCTTTTGAGTTTGTCTTTAATGTCCCAACATGTACGTAAGAACTAAGAAGACTAAATGGATCTAATATTAGTCATGCATGTGAGACATATTTGAGTATTAATGGTGGGTGAGAGTATCAAACAAATCTTGTCCACGACCAAAGTTAGTTATTGGATCACTTAAGATGATCATGTTGCTCATCATTTGTAGTGTTGAATAATTTGGTGGGCATGATGAGGTAAATTCATCTCTTTAGTTTGTAATTGCTTCCCTTTTAATCTTCTTGATTTTCTCATTGACTTTTTGGTGTACAGGATTTAGGTAGTCATGAAGAAGAAAGAAAACTAAAGAGGAAGATGAAGACATAAGAAAGGTAAAATGACTAGGGAAGGAAGGAAAGAAAGAAGAAAAACAAGAAAGAAAAAAGAAAAAGATAATAAGTATGAAAAATAAGCGACACGACTGACCAGTCCTGACTTTGAGCACAAGCAAGACAAGCACAAGCTTGCCACTTTAGTAAAGTTATTCATTATATCAATCCAAATTTTAGTAGAAAGTTGTATGGTAAAACACTATATTTCTCTTCTATAGGAGAAGAATTCGGTTCTCCAAACCACCCATTTTTGAAAGTTTATTAAAAAATCAGCCTTATTTTTTTGGGCTTCGGGGTCTTTTCAATCCAGGTTCGAGGCTGAAACAGACCTAAGAAGAAGATTTTTTATATTTCTTGTAAACATCTTTATAGGTAAAGAATAAAAAACAAGATAGGAAAGAAAATTTATCTCTCTCCTAAATCTCTTTGGATTTAGATCTAGGTTTTTTCGGTGAGTGTAGAAGATGAGGAAATCGCCAACCCTCTCCTTCTGATTGCGTCTCATGCACCGCATGGTGGGTGGTGGTGGTCTCTCTAGCTCTGGTAGCTTGCCGCTATAAGTTGTGCCCATCTTCTCAAGTCTTAAGAAATTTCATCGATGGGTGGGAAAGTGATATCCCTGGTGCTCCTCCTCGCATCTAATGGTGCGGGACATCTCAGAGTCTCTCTTCCTTTACGGCTTCTTTGGTGCTACTTTTTGCTGGCGGGTGCTCAGTGGTTTCTGGTGGGTTCTCTTAGAGTAACCATTACTCCTATCCTGCTGCTTGGTGGTCCTCTTGATGGCGTTAGGAGCGTGTGAATCTCTTCCCAGCGTGGTGAACCGATTCTGCAAGGTTTTGGTGGTCAGCTATCGCAGCGAATCTTCAACGATGGTGGCAAATTTATGTACCGGTGCGTCAGGCGTTCCATTCCTGCATTGCAAGGGGGTTGACCGGTTCGAGGTTTGGTGGGTGCTCGGCTCTGGTTGTGTAGTTTTCACGGCGACAAACATTGAAGGAATTTTTCTGGACAACGGTGACACAACCTTTATCTTTGGTTTTAGGGTTTTTCAACTATATGGCTCTTTCTGTATTGGACAACTTCTTTATATGGGCTTGAGTTTTTGGGTTTCTTCCCTGTTTAAGAGAGTTTATATTTTTTTGAAAACTTTGTGTTGGTGTCGAAACCCCCTCAACACGATTTGCTCCTAGCTAGTATAATTTCCTAGCTCGATTCGGCTCATGTCAATCACAGAAGGACTGGCTGAGAGAGCAAACTACCTGAGTAGATCAAAAGGACAGGTTAGTACCCAATACATAATCAAACCTAGGATGATATAAACCCAGGCTAAACAAGTAATGACCGAGTCAAAGCGGTTCCGAGTTTGAAAGGATTCGCCAAGATTGTAGGAGTCACTAACCTAGAAGATCAGAACAACCCTAGCTGAGATGTAGGACTATAAAATCATGAAGGAAGATAAAGAGAAAGGTCCTTTGGAAATTTCTGTAATCGCATTAGTGAAATCATTTATAATCATAAGTGTATTTGATCTTAAACAAATCAATAAAATCATTTTTCGTATCGATTTGAGTTGTGTATTTTTTCCTTCTTAAGCTAGAATCATCGAACTCCTCATTGAAAATAGTTTAACAAATTCATCTTGTGGATTTTATTGTCCACAAATTGGTGTTGTATATGGGGAGTTTAAGAATTTTTTAACGCAAAAGAAAAACCGCACCTAGATCCAATGTTATCATGGCCGATGACATGTCGACGCAACCAGGCGGGTATACCAGTACACTTCAGGTGCTCCGCCAGTCCATACAATCCATGTCGGAGAAACTGGAGACGCAAGACGCCATGAACAAGTCTTTGCTTGACCGGCTCGATCAAATAGCAAAGGAGTTCGCGGACCAAACCAAGGTGATTACCAAACGCCTCGTCCGGGTAACTGATATTACTCAGATTTAATGCATTTTAGTGGGCATTTATGCCTGCTAAACT
>OVBE01000659.1:0-46328 GCA_900406425.1 Iberis pinnata | reverse complement strand
TATATATATATTTACATATCTTACCTGCTATATTTTATTATATTACATATAAGTTAGTTGTACCTAAGATAATCCATATGTACGTAAGATATTTTATTACATGTGCAATCTTTAGTCCCAGCGCCATGACTACGAACTGGTGGTGCCAAATCTTGTCATGAACATTGTGTTTTGAATATATAATTCTGCTACAAGAATCTGACGGTAACCCGAAGCCAAATATATATTTGAGAACCAAGTTGCACCTCAGAGTTACTCCAACAACTTTCTATCCTTTGAAGGGGACACCATTTTACTATCTTTTGTTCAGCCCATAATCTATGTCGTTCCTTAAACTCCCAATTTATTTTTTATGTATAGAGCCAGTGCATCCTAAAGTGAACTGCTTGATCATACTATTTTTTTACATCATCTTAATAAGCTACCTTTTAGCTTGTCCATCTCATCCCGTGTCATCCAATAAGGTGCCTTAAATCCAGGTCAGCGGTAAATAAATCTGACCTATCTAGAGGTGATTTAAACAACCCCTAGAAAATATCTTCAAACTCATTGGAATTGGAATCTCTTCCAACTTAGCATTTGAGATTAAAAAAACATAGTTATGATTGAAGCCAAGTACGTCTTACATCTATTCTCGATCAGCTTTTCTTCTAGGATCATTAAGAACATTAACCTTATATTATTTGGCGTGGTTATGTGATACTTCACTAACCCCTCATTTTATTGTTCTTTTTTTTGCTGCTGCGGTCGGGCTTGTGCCGGCACCGACCGAAAATAATTATATTACATACAGCTTCGTTTAGGCTTTGGAATTTCTCCTTATGGTATTCTCTTTTTTATCCTTGGAGTCTAATATCGTTGTTTTTCAACCATTAGAAATTTTTCCAGTCGGTTCCTTACTTTGGACTACCAATCTAGGTCTTACCAAATCATGGTCATCCGATTAAAATAGTAATTTGCGATGGATTCAATCAGTCACAAATTTACGACGAATTTTGTATGTTTGACAATTCGTCGCAAATTTTTGCAATTTGTGAAAATGTGTCGCAAATCCATTGCAAAATTTTGACTAAAAATAGTGGCCGCAAGTTTATCGCAAGTTTTAGATGGATTTGTGACGACTCTAGCAAATCCATCGCAAATTGCGATAATTCAGCTCACCCTCAATCCTTAAACCACCTAAAATTAGTTTCGTAATTATATATTTGTACAAAGCAAATGTAATGATAGTTCATTACATAAATCATTGTATGAAATTATTTTATTTATAACTTAGAACGATAGTATAAACATTTGATCATTTACTTTCAAACTTTTTCCCTAAATATTAAACTTAATTTTACATGTATACTACAAATTAAGGAAATAATTTGTATAACTTAGAAAGATGATAACGATATTTGATCGTTCACTTTCAAACTTAAACCCTAAACCTTAAATTTAATTTTTAAAAAGCATATAACTTTGTATGTTAAAACTTAAAAGTAAAAAAATTAGGAAAAATGTGTTAATATACAAGTCTATTTATAAACCATATATATGTTATATATAAACTCTAAATATACAACAAAACAATACATTTTGTTTTGTTTTTTTTTTTTTTGAAACTTAAGTTTGAATACTTTCAATATGTCCACAAATCGATAAATTTTATTATGAAACTTTGGGGTTGATCAAAAAACTTTAAAATAAGTTTAAAATTTCATTGAAACTTTATATAACTTTTTGAAAATTTAAATTATATAAATTCTTAGTTTGTGACGAATTTGCGATGACCAATGGCAAATAATTTAAAAAGTTAATCAATTTGCAACGAATTTGCGATGAGCCTTGTAAACCCATCACAAATTGAGATCATTTTCAATCCTTGAGCACTAAACTCAGTTTCATAAATATACATTTTTAGAAAGCAAATATAATGGTAGTTAATTTCATGAAATCATTGTATGAAATGATTTTAATTATAACTTAGAACGATAATGACAACATTTTATCATTAACATTCAAACTTAATCCCTAAATACTAACCTCAATTTTCATTTATAAAAGTTATGAAAATGTAATGATAACAAGGTTCATGAAATCATATTATGAAACGATTTTAATTATAGTTAAGAAAGATAATAACAACATTTGAGCATTAAATTTTAAAATTAATCCCTAAACCTTTAACTTAATTCGTATTATAAAATTCTACAAATTAAGCAAATGTAATGATTGCTAATAATGTCTAGTCGCAAATCCATCATAATTATGGCGGTTTATTTTTAAAATTTTAATCTTTTTGGTAAAGTTTTTAAAACATTTTTACGAAGGATTTGCCAGGATCGTAACTGAATGAATATCCCCTCTTCACAATTTCAACCCTTCCTCACTCTCTCTACAATTTATCTACAATTTATTAAGATTAGTATAATATTAGGTTAGGATTGAATTGCTAGATTAGGATTGAAATATTGTATATTATTATTACATGTTGGATTAGAATTGAAATGTTATATTAAAATTAGAAAAAGTTATATTATGGATTAAATGTTAGATTATGATATAAATTAATGTTAATTTATGTTTGAAATAATTAAATTATGATTGAAATATATATATATATATATATATATGTAAGAATTAATATTAATTAAATTAAATTTATGATAGAATTTATAATAATTTATGCTTAAATTAATTTTAATTTTAATTTTTTATATGTTTTTTTATTAAATTTTAAATTTATTAATCAAATTGTTTTATGTACAAGTTTACATAAACGTTTGCAAAGGTGTAAAAAAAAATGATAAAGCCCCCAGGTGAGAAGATGTGTCTAATCGAGGCCTCGTTAAAACCTGTTACTAGAAAACCTCGTGGGATAAAACTAGTAGTCAGGAAAAAGAGTACGTCCGATGTAACACTACCTGTGGGGTGTAACAATGATGTGTCGTGGCTAAAATAAATCAATAAAACCGCGGGTAGTGGCAATGCGGAATCAATGAGGTCCATCACGGGTGGATGGCGTTCCATCGTTGGAGAAGGTGATGCAAAGGTGATGTTCAGGAATAGCTTAATCCCATAAGCCGGCTAGTAATGCTCCGCTTCACTAGTGTGTATGTTTGCTGGATTGAATGATGGGGATGTCCATGAATCCGTCCATTGCGTTCACGCCATAGATAATAAATACTTTCTTGAAAGCTGAGGCATAGCAGTATAGTGTCAAGTCGGGAGGAGCCATGCCGTAAGGCATTGAGAGTGTTGAGCCAATCCGAGGTGACTCGGCTTCGGAGCAAGTTCGTGGTGAGTTGTAGCCAAAGCCTGAAATTTACGGGCAAGCAAAGAAGAGATGATCACGTGACTCGTCAGGTTCACCACAAAGAACACACGGTTGATGCACTCCCCCAAAGCCGCATCCGCGCTCCCGTAGTTAACCTGTCAAGAACCGCAAGCCATGAAATGAAAGCATATCGAGGTACTGATTGTGAAAACCAAATAGATGAAGTCCAAGAGAGCTTAGCGTGTTGTGGTCTTATTTGATCCCAGGTACGTGCAGAGGAGAAGACAGCCTTGTAGTGATCGGGCCCATGACGTCACAAGGCAATGTCGGAGCCAGCACTCGGACATGGTAACGGTAAAGTAACAAGATGGTCATGTAGCTGAAGTAAATCAACCACCCTTGGCCTTCGAATCATCCACCGTGACGAGCCTACGTCATGAAGTTTGGCATGACGAGGTACACCAAACTCCCGAATCCCCCTCTCACCTGTAAGAAGAAAAAGAGAGCCCAACCCCGACCAATCCTCAAACCAAAAAGAAGTAGTTAGACCATCACCAATTTTAAAACAAAGGAAAGACGAAGCTAAAAGTCGATGACCTAGCAACTTTTGCCATATCCATGAACTGTGGGAAGAGGGTGCGAGCGGAGTAGGTAGAGGCACATCCAATCAGCCCATAGAGAAGATGTGTTGGAAGTAAGCCGCCAGATGAGAGATAGAGCGTAAACTGTTGAAGTATCCTCGAGGTTTCGAATTCCAAGACCGCCTGCTTCCTTAGGTTTATAAACGTCTTGCCAACTAAGCTTGGACATATGATGGTTAGTCGGAGTGCCCGACCATAAGAAATTACTGCAGAGGCTGTTGATTTCTTGAATGCTGTATTTTGGAAGATGGAAAGCGGCTTGCCAGAAATTCACCGTGCTTGTAATGACCGACTTAATCAGCAGCAACCGACCGGCAAACGAGAGGAACTTCGACGCCCAAGAGGATATACATGTTCTAATACGATCCAGTAGAGGCGCATAGTCATCACGTCCTAATCGCTTGGTAGACAGCGGCAATCCGAGGTAACGGACCGAAAGTATCTCTTGTCGAAGTCCTAGTTGCTGGATCAGATGGAGGGAATCCTGTCGAGGCTGAGTTGGTAGGAAGATTGATGACTTAGTGACGTTTATTTGCAGACCCGAGCTCTGACCAAATACATGTAGGATATCAAGAATGCCCGAAATCGAAGAAGGGACTCCATCAGTGAAAACCAGGATGTCATCTGCAAAACATAAATGAGTCAATCGAAGAGCTTGACACCGGGGGTGATAGCCGAACACACTAGTAGCTGCACCAACATTCAATAGTCTAGACAAAACATTGTTAGCAATGACATATAAATAAGGGGAAAGTGCACAGCCTTGCCTAAGACCTCGAGCACTCGGAAAAAAACCAGTTGGTTCGCCATTTATGGAAACCGAGAATGTGGCGGTAGAGATGCAAAGGTAGATCCACTGAATGAACTGAGGTGGGAAATCTAGCACCTGCAAAACTGAAACAATGAAATCCCAATTAACAGTTTCAAAAGCCTTGGAAATATCTAACTTAAGTGTACAACGAGTAGAGGTAGAGAGTTTATGATAATCTTTTACTATCTCCGTGGCAAGGAGAACATTCTCGAGGAGGAGACGGCCCTATACGAAAGCGCTCTGGTTTGGCTCAATGAGGGAAGGAAGAAGTGTCTTTAATCGATTAGCCAAGATCTTCGAGATCACTTTGTAAGTGATATTGCATCAAGATATGGGATGGTAGTCCCTAATCGATTGCGGTGCCTCGGACTTATCAACTAAACATGAAGAACGATTGAACTGCGGTTGTGAAATCAGCCCTAATAATAGACCATGCAGCCTTGTAGAACTCCACCGTGTAACCATCGGGACTAGGAGCTTTATTGGCTGGCATAGAAAACAGAGTGGCTTTATTCTTGTCACTAGATATAGGCCTGCATAGGAGAGTGGCATCTGAGGCAGAGCAACGAGCTAATAGAAGCTCAGATAGTGGATGACCGGGAATGGGAGCGGTAGGTGTATATTGCTGTAAGAATCGTTGAAAGTGTGTTGCGGCTTCGTTCTTAATTGCTTGTGGATCCACTAATACCTCACCATTGCTCGTGAGAAGATGCTTAATGATATTTTTTGAAGTTCGCGTTGTCGTAACCCAGTGGAAGAAGGAGGTGTTGCGGTCACCTTGCTGCAGCCAAGTCACTCTTGATTTTTGTTGATAAAGAATCTCTTCAGCCTGCGCCAAATCACGCCATTGAGTGGCTGCTGATGCTTCGGCCTCGAAAGCCTCACGGGTAGGGTCAATGAGGAGGTCGTTTTGACAGTCCTGGAGATGAGCAAAGGCTGCCTTGGTGCGTTGGGAAAGAGCACCATAATGTGTGTTGTTAAGGTTACGTAACGGTGATTTGAGAGCTTTGAGACGAAGGTGGAAGAACCACATGGCAGTACGAGAATGATATGGCGGAGGTTGAGAGCTCTAGACCGAATCAAGTACCTGCAAGAAATTTGGGTGATTAATAACAAAGTTATGAAATTTAAAAAGTTTACGAATATGTGAGGAGGGCGTAGAGAGATGGAAGACGCATCGGGTATGGTCGGAGATTCCCGAAGCTTCAAAAACCGAGTAGGAGCTGGGGAATTGGGACAGCCATGTATCATTGATGAGTGCTCGATCAATCTTTTTACCGATGGGGTCTAAATGACGGTGGTTCCACCAAGTAAACCGAGACCCTACTGCAGTGAGATCCGTAAGATCACAACGCGTTACAAAGTCCTGGAATTGAAGCATGCCGAGGCGTTGAGTACTCGGAAGCCCCGCTGAGTGGTCGTCATACGATAGGATCTCATTGAAATCGCCAAATATCAACCATGGAATAGCATGTGTACCACACTGAATGCGACTTTGACATAGGGCTCGCCACAAATGAACACGATCAGCCTGAAAATTTGAGGCATAGACACATTAAATCAAAACAATGACACCAGAGTCCAAAGTGATAAGTACAGAATTGAGTTGAGAAGTAATGAGTATTGGTGTAACGATTAGGCTAGCCCTCCAGCACACCCATATGCGACCTAATCGATGAGCACTATAATTATGAATAGCACTCCATCCCGGCATAGAAGCCTGCAAAATACGAGAAAAATTGTCAGATTGAACACGCGTTTCTAAAAGACAACCGAATTGAGGATTAGTAGAACGAATCCAATGCTGGACGATACGATGTCTGTGAGGGTGATTAAACCCCCTCATGTTCCATGCAAAGATACTCATAAGACTAGTGTCTCCTAGAGGAGACATAAGTTGATTTTCTTGTTGTGGTTGTTTTCGCAGGACGTCGGGGAACGACATTGGTAGAGTCATCAATCTGTTTAGATTTAACGACCCGAGTATTGTAACGCGAAGTACTCGGCACTTCCTTCAAGGCTGGAGAATCAGAGTATGAAAGTTGACCCTCTTCACGGTCTACATCATCAATCACATCGGCTAGAACTTGGAACCGTGATGGTGAAAGCGCCAAGGAGGCTTGTGTAACAGGGCCTTTTGCGTGTGCCAAAGGTGAGCGGTGGGAACGAACTACGGACCACTCTTGCTGCTCCAGGGATTTGTCAAGATCAATGTTAAGGGCTTCGGAAATAGTTGAAACATGTGCAACGGTTGAATGAGGAACTGCTAGTAATAATAATAATAATGAATTGCTAGTAATAACGAAATTGCTAGTAAGATCAATTTTTTATATGTTAATGATGAACTGCTAGTAATAATAAAATTTGTATTATCGTTTAGTTTTTATATTTGGGACGGAATTGCAATGGTCAATATATTTAGTCGCAAATCCATAGTAAAATTTGCTATTTTGAGTTTATGTCTTTTTTTCCCTTTCTGGTTGAATTGTTTGTAACCTTTGTTAGGTAGTTATTTGATTTAATGCAATATAAATGTTGACAAAAAAAAGAGAACATAAAAGGTTAAAAAAACAGGAAAATAGATTGAACAATTTTTAAAAATACAAGAGAAGAGAACTCAAGAGAACATTGTGACACCCCCCTTGGCAAACACTAACACAAGATACAACATACCATTATTCAATTGGTTCTCTTACATTATTGAAACAAACACTAACACTAATTTTGGAACTCAAGAGAACATTTTAAGCATACTCCACCAGAAGATAGGATAAGCTGACGAACAACAAATAAATTTATTTATTTGAGTCTTCCTCTGTTTTGTCCACTTTGGAGATGAATGTAACTACTTTCTTCGGATGCTCGTTTACGGTCAAGTTAAAAACTTCTGGCTTCGAGTAATGTCCGACCACATCAAAGGTTAACTTCGCTCTTGCTATATCACCAAGATCTATATGAAAAAATAAAGAGCGTTATCAATGAGATTACCTCAAAAGATAAAATGTTAAAGATTATATATATACCAAGATCAGCAGTGACGAGACCCTCTGATTCAAAGTTTGGGCCGGCAAGAACCTCTCCTAAAGGTGAAATAATGACACTACCACCTGGAGAGACAATGGCGTCTTGTCCTCTGTTGTCGTCCATGTCGGTAAACAAGTAATCAGGATGTTCAGGGAAATCTTGAAGCCGGCAAAATTGACAAGCTGACAACACGAAACATCCACCTTCAAGCGCAATGTGAAGCATTGACGATTGCCATTCCTTGGTACCATCAGCAGTAGGTGCACAATAAATCTCAACTCCTGCTCAAAATCCGAACTTTTAGGAAATTTTGACATGACCCGTATGTTAATGACAAGATTGATTACCTTTGGCATACAAGGCAGTCCTATAGAGGGGCATTCTATTCTCCCAACAAATGGCAGCACCAAGTTTGCCAAGAGGGGTGTCGTAAACGGGGATGGTTGATCCATCCCCGAAACCCCAGATGAAACGTTCCCCGGATGTTGGCATGAGTTTACGATGCTTACCCAAAAACTGACCTTCGGGACTGAAGAAAAGCGCTGTGCAATAGAGTGTATACCCATCTTTCTCTATCGCCCCGATTACTAAGTACACATTACTTTTTCCGGCAATTTGCGCCAACTGATCGACTTCAGGACCTTCAAATCCATCGCAAAAATTAGTTAATTCTGACCTATTGGATAAATTCCTATTTAAATGTAACATGGACATATCTCGAACAATTTTGAATCTAAGCAGAGTACGGTTTGTTTTTTTTTCAATTTTAAAAATTGTAGTTAAGAAACCAGCCGAATCTTTTTAAATAATTATACAAATTTCACTTTTTTTTTATTAATTGTAGATAGTGACTTTTATATTTTTTAAAAAATCTCAGGACTATACCATATCTCCAATCAATATGTTATCTCGAATACACAAATCGGAATTTTATTGAGAAAAGAAAGTCAACGCAGAGTTACCAGGAACGACAATGGCAGAAGCATGATACTTTCGGAACTCATCACGACCTTCTACGTTATGAACACCAACAGCTAAACCGAACCTAAACCCACGAGGATAACCGCCGATAAACGCCTCCGGAAACACCACCAGTTTCGATCCGTTACTCGCAGCCTCACCGATCAACTTCTCCGCCTTTGCTATAGTGGCCGGAGTGTTGTTGTAGACGGTGGAGGCTTGTACTATGGTGGCTCTTACGATGGTTGGTGAGGCAATGGCGTCAACGGGAGCTACTTTATTGACAGTTGGCATTTTTTCTGACATAATGGTTTTTGTTGGATAAGTGTTAAGAGGCAAGACTTGTTTATATAGACTTTTTTCTTCTAGATCTACGTTATAAAAGTCAGACTTCTCACATGCGACTATGGGAGTCATTTAATGGTCGTTGATTAAATAAACTAGTTACAGTAAGTTTTTATATTCATTTCTTATTCAAGTGGATCTTTCTATATTCATGTTGTATTAGTCAAGCTTTTAAGATTTATTCCTAAGTTACTCGGCTGTAATTGGAACAAATTTTAGCCATATTTCCACATGTCAAATGATAGTATGGTGTTTGTTTTTGGTACATTTTTAAGGCATCATTCATAATTGGTTAGATATTTGTATTCTTTTTTTGTTTGTTTTATCCGGTATAAGTTAAATATTTTCATTAAGTACACAATAATATTAATCTTTAATATTTTTATAATGGAAAACAAGTTGAATGTCAAATAATTTGTGGGACCACAAATAAATGTATGTTACTTTGTTTTCTAGCGTTTGTCTTATTTGTAGTCTTGAATTTTTTCTAGCTTAGACTATGCACAATGCAAAAACATATTCAACACATTTTCTTACTCATTTTAAACTTTGCACATCATCATCTGTCTTCTCCACCTATTAATTCAACATTTATTTAACATTTATATCGTACAATGCTTTTATTTAATAAAATTCAACACTCAGGCGATTTGGTTATCGACAAGACGGCGGCGACTCTTGAGTATTGAGAAGACGGCGCCAATTTCCTTCAACTCCGGAGCGTTCAAAACCTCGACATCGACTCTTTCGTCACCAATCATTCATCATCACCGGCTCTCTCGTCAGCAGCTCCTCCACCAAAACCTAGGCAATCCGATGGTGACTCTGGTTTTCAAGAAGACGACGCCGATTTCAAGACCTCGACAACAACGGTTCTCTCATCAATTCATTCGTCTCCACCGGCTCTCTCTTCAGAAGATCTCCCTTCAAAACCAGCTAAATCACGCTAAGCACGATCAAGAAGTCGACCACGACATACTCACCAGCGAGACTCTTCAGTAACGTCATACTCTTGATAACCAGACATTCATCAAGCAGAAGCCATAATTGATAGACCATTGTCTATTTATAATATCTTATTCGATACAAGTGTGAGTATCGTTGGTGATCTACCAATACGTACGCTTATATGTTTCACCCTTTGGTGATTCCCTATAAGACCGTAATATATATTGTTTCTTTAAGCAATAATGTGAACCATGAAATCACATAAGGGAAAAGATCTAATCAATGATGATGATGATGAACCCATCTTATTGCCAGACCTAGCTGATGAAAATCTGATTGGGGAATACAGCTTGTCACTCATAGGTAAAATCCTCAATTAAAAAAACAGAATGTTGATCGCCTAATTGTCGCCATGCCTGAACAATGGGGAATGTCGGAGAAGATTTCAGCATGCAACTTGGGTAATGGAATATTTTTATTCAACTTTGTCAATGAAGATGATCTTAATTATATTCTTGACAAAGAACCGTTTCATTACAATTTCTGCATGTTTGTTCTAGTATGATGGGAACCTGTAGTGGATATGGATTATCCTTCGATAATCCCTTTCTGGATCCAGCTCCATGGTATTCCCTTACACTTATGCACTGAACAAAACCTTGAGGCTATTGGTGGTAGACTTGGGAGAGTAGAGAATATTGACATAACTGAAGGTAATATCAAAGTGGGGATTGACTCATCCAAGTCGCTGAAATTCTCTCGAAAGCTATTAACAAGAAACAAGGAGGAAATCAAAATCAAGCTACATTATGAGATGCTCTTTAAGCATTGTTCTATATGTGGTCATATGTCACATGAGGTCAATGATTTTCTACCCAATCTTTTGGAATCCCATACGGATCATAGAGACTCATTGAACCAGACTCGTACGGACAATGCAAAGGAGAAGAAGAAAAATGATGAGTACCGTGAACCTTCGTCTCGGGTCCAAAGATCACAGTCTTCCTCGCATTCATCTTGCCTTCTTAGGGATATGCCTTCTCATGGTACACGATATAAACCATATTACCACACTCAAAAAAGAAGACCTGAGACGTCAAAGACGGAGAATAAGAAGATTCAAATGTGGAGAGAGAAACAATCTTGGCCATTGACAATAAGTGAAACAAATGCAAGTCCTGAGATTAAATCTTCAGCAGTGGGATCGAATAAAGAAAGGTCAAGCACATTGGATACAAGAATGAAAAGCAAAATCGTTAATGCCAAGAATATCACTTTCCGATCTCCCTCTGTCTCTCATATGGAGCAGAGCATGGTCGTAGATGAGCTTATACCGCCCTGTGATGCACTAATGATTGGAACACCAAGTGAAGGAAACCAAGGCAATGAAAATCTCAATGGAGATGAAGAGATGCCGGATACGGCAGTTGGTAATGAGCTGATGTTCGATGATGATGACTTGATGATAGATGAGCTAGAAAATATGAAGGAAAAAAGTGTTTTGGACCAGCCTTTACCTGTAGCTCCGACTCTTATGATTGGAGACAAGAATTCGAAGGAAACAAACGTGGATAAGGAAAATGCAAATACAAGGCGTAACACTAGATCCTTTCATTCAGAGGATCCTTAGAGATGAGCTTCTCCAAGACGAGCTACTCCAAGACTTAATGTGAAATCAACTTTTCAAGGGAGTGTCGAAAGAGCTAGAAGGGGAACAACTAATGCATCATCATCCCGAAGCTCGAGACTAAATATGATTATGGGTGTGGTGGTTTCCAAAAATACACCAACCCAACAATAAAGATTCTCAGTTGGAACTGTCGAGGGTTAGGGAACGACCTCACAGTTCGACGCCTCATGGAGATGTCTCAGAAGCATCGCCCAGGACATGTGTTCCTTTCTGAAACGAAGAATAAGAAGCAGATGTTATAAGACATTCAGGTTGATTTAGGTTTTAATAATTTGTATACCGTTGAGCCTCTTGGCCAATCTGGTGGTTTAGCTTTATTTTTTATGAATAATTTTCAGATTGATATTTTATTTTCTAATAACCGAATGATTGATGTACAAGCAATCATTAATGGAATAAAATTTTATATGACATTTGTTTATGGGGACCCTGTAATGGAACGAAAAGACCAAGTATGGGAACGTCTTACGCGTTTCTCACTAAACAGAGATGGACCTTGGTTTATGATTGGGGATTTTAACGAAATTAGAGGACACCATGAAAAAGAAAGACGAAGGAGACGGTCTGACTCATCATTTCTTTCCTTTAATCAAATGATATCAGACTGTGGAATGTTAGAATTCCCATGCATTGGAAACCAACTCTCGTGGGTTGGAAAGAGACCGAATGGAACTGTTCGTTGTAGATTAGATTGCGCTCTTGGAAATGAAATCTGGCCTGAAAAATTCTCACACTCAAAAATTCAATATTTGCGAATGTGGGGCTCGAACCATCGTCCGATATTAGCAAATATAACTTCGAGGTCCAATAGGAAAAAGAAGACGTTCAAATTTGACAAGAAATGGTTAGAAAGTGACGAGATAAGATAAGTCATTTTTGACGGTTGGAACAATCCTCAACTATCTCATGAAGCAACCATTATGGATCATATATTTAGCTGCAGAAAATCGATATCCCAATGGAAAAGAGAGAGAGACCTAAACTCAGCTAAGAGGATTGAGGAGCTTAAATCTAGGGTTGATAATCTCTATTATGTGGATGGAGCAACAACGGAGGAGATAGTGGTTTCTTTGAAAGAACTAAATGATGCCCTTAAGGCATATGAGCTATTATGGAAACAGAAAAGTAGAGTACTTTGGCTTTCAGAAGGTGATACCAACAAAAAATTCTTTCATGCCATTACCAAGCAACGAAGGGCGAAGAGTAGGATCACGAATTTACTTGACACATCAGGAATGCGAGTAGAAGATGAGGAACAATTAGTGGCCATTGCTACTAATTATTTTAGAGAATTACTCCAGTCATCAAACCCACAACTCAATGATGAGGCCTTAGAGAATGTTACTACAACCATCTCTGACCGCACAAATGAATGCCTTATTAAACCAGTGTCGGAGTCGGAGGTTAAGACAACATTTTTCATGATGCACCCAGGAAAGGCTTCGGGTCCAGATGGTTTCACTGCATTATTTTATCAGAAGTTCTGGGACATTGTGAAGGAAGACCTAACCCGTATGGTTAATGAGTTTCTCTTTCAAGGGATAATGGCTAATTGGCTAAATGATGCTAATATCTGCTTGATCCCTAAAAAGGAAAATGCCAATGAGATGTCGCAGTTTAGACCTATTAGCCTGTGTAATGTCAGATATAAAATAATATCTAAGGTCCTATGTCAGAGATTGAAGACAATTCTACCAGCTAGAATTTATGAAACCCAGTCAGCCTTGGTTGCTAGACGTCATATAATAGATAACGTCTTGATAGCACAAGAATTATTCCATTCTCTTCGGACAAGCTCTGGGGGGAAGAATAGACGAATGGCAATAAAAATGGACATGAGTAAAGCATATGACAGGCTAGAATGGGAATTTATAAGCGAGGTCATGAAAAAGATGGGATTCTCGAATACATGGATTGAATGGATAATTCGATGTGTAACATCAGTGAGAAACCATGTCTTATTTAATGGTCAACCAAGGGGAAATATAATCCCTCATAGGGGATTACGTCAAGGAGATCCTTTGTCTCCTTTCATATTCATCTTATACACGGAGGCACTCGTTAGCCTTATAAATAAAGCAGAAAGCCAGAGAAAGATAACGGGGATGCGCGTATCACGTGCAAGCCCTCCGATATCTCCCCTACTCTTTGCTGATGACAACCTATTTTTCTGTAAGGCGGAGTCCCGTGAATGCGATGAAATAATGAAAGTGCTGACAATTTATGGGAAAGCTTCAGGAGAATGCATTAATCTTGGAAAAACCCTCCTTACTCTTTAGTAAGAGAATATCTGAAAATGTGAAACAATCAGTTAAAAATACTATTGGAATATCTAATGAGGGAGGCATGGGAACCTATCTGGGTATTCCGTAGGATATTAGTGGTTCAAAAGTAAGGCTCTTTGTCTTTTTAAAAGATACACTACAAGGTTGNGAGGTGCTTATAAAATCGGTCTTATTAGCTCTACCAACATACGTAATGTCCATACTATTACTACCCTTAGAGATTTGCGAAAATCTAGCGGGTGCCATTGCACAATTCTGGTGGAGCTCAAACCCTCCTAAAAGGGGGTTACATTGGGTGAAATGGGAAAAATTATGTCGACCAAGAGAGGAAGAAGAAATAGGTTTCAAGATAATATATGAATTCAACTTCGCTTTATTGGGGAAACAGATGTGGAGACTAACCCAATACCCAGATTCTTTACTAGCTAGGGTTCTATGTGGTAGATATTTCTGATACAGCTCGCCTTTGCGAGTGAAGGAAGTCTACAATCCTTCATATGGATGGACGAGTATTATGGCTACGAAGCCAATAATATCTCTAGGAATCAGGCAAAAAGCTCATTCTGGACATGAAATAAGGATTTGGGAAGACTTATGGATTCCAACATTACCTGCAAGGCCAGCTAGACCAATTGCACCAATGCTACATCCATTGATGTCAGCAAAGGACTTGATGTGCGGAAATTCGAAAAGATGGGATACTGAGCTATTAGAAAAATACATATTTCAGGAAGATATCAAATTGATAAAATCTCAGGCCATAAGTCAAGATTATCATCGTGATGGTTATTGCTGGAGCTATATGAAGAATGGGATGTACACTGTCAAATCTGGGTACTGGGTTGCTACCAATTTGATAAACAAGACAAAAGAAAATCAAGAACCAAGCATAAAGAAACTCCAGGCCTTTGCATGGAAGACTAAAGCCCCTCCAAAAATAAAACATTTTATTTGGCAGTTAATTTCGGGACAATTAGTTGTGACAAGTAATCTTATTCATCTTCATATGCGATGTGATAATCGCTACCCTAGGTGTGGTGCGGAAAATGAAGCGATGAATCATGCGATCTTTGAAAGCCCTCCTACTCTACAGACATGGGCACAAGCGAACACACCAACACCGCCAGTCCTCTTCCCATCGACTAGCCATTTCACAAATATGGATTATCTGTTCTGGCGAAAGAATGATATTGAAGATCCTGAGCCTGACATAGATCCATATCCATGGATTTTATGGTTTATTTGGAAAGCAAGAAATGACAAGCTTTTTAAAGGTATAAACAGAGACCCATTGGAAACTGTTAGACATGCAGAAGCTGAATGCAAAGCTTGGCACCAAGAAAATACGAAGCAGGAACAATTGGTGGTAATACATAATGAACATGATAACATCTCTGAGAGATGCATGATAGACGGATAATGGACACACAATACACTCTTTAGTGTTTGTGGATGAACATGGATAAACTCAAGAGGAGAGACTCACTTTATGGGAGAAAAAAACCAACATCGGCGAATATCATCACTTCACTCGGAATTAGAGGCTCTAACTTGGGCAATTGAATGTATGCTCCAGCTATC
The DNA here is from genome assembly GCA_900406425.1 of Iberis pinnata. Classification (NCBI taxonomy): domain Eukaryota; kingdom Viridiplantae; phylum Streptophyta; class Magnoliopsida; order Brassicales; family Brassicaceae; genus Iberis; species Iberis pinnata. The sequence goes on along the minus strand of OVBE01000659.1, from coordinate 30,781 downwards.
AAATTGTCAAGCCTTTGGAACTGACTATAAGGAGCTGATCATGATGCTAAAAGATGCTGAAGCATGGCCTAATTTCTCAACGGAGCTAAAGGAGCTAGTGAAGCTAAGAGAGAGTTTTTCTTCTTTTTCTATTTCGTATGTACCCCGAGAGAAAAATGTAGTGTCTGATCATTTAGCTAAGTTAGCTAGATATTTCCATAGGGCAATGTATTACATTGGTTGTTCTATTCCGGTCTGGTTTACCAGGCCACCTCAAGTTTGAGTAATAGAATAACCGTTTTGAGAAAAAAAAAAAAATAATAAAATAAAATTCAACGCTCTACTCCATTACTTTTATTTTATATTTCTTAAATTTATAATTTTATAATTTAGCTCCTTCTCGGACAATGATTTTTCCATAGAGTAGCTACTTCTCGGACATCCAGGAATACAATCAAGCAGCTACAATTAAGCTCCGGTGATACCATTACCGACTTTCTTAATATCAAAGAAGAGGCAGCCTCTCACTTCCGCACCTTCCTACAACATCAACTGAGCCTTCAATCTCTCCCACAACCTCTTACTGATTTACTCACCTATCGTTTCCCCGCAGAAATAGCATCGTCTTTATGTGCGCCGATCTTGGGTCCTGAGATTAAAGCTACTTTATTTGCTATGCCATCTAACAAGGCTCCGGGGCCTGATGGTTACACCTCAGAGTTTTTTATAGTAGCCTGGTCGGTGATTGGTGATGATTTCACTACAGCAATCCAGTCCGTCTTCATTTACGGTTTCCTACCTCGTGGAGTAAATGCCACACTGATCTCACTAATCCCCAAAACCGATAACCCAAGAACTATAAAGGACTATAAACCCATCTCCTGTTGTAATATTGTCTACAAAAGTTATGTCAAAAATCCTGACCAATCGACTCAAGCTTATTCTCCCTCATGACAAAGAGCCTAACGAGAGTGCTTTTATAAAAGACAGTCTCTTGATGAAAAATGTTATGCTTGCAACCGAGCTTGTCAAGGACTACCACCGTCCTATCTCTCGGCAATGCACTTTGAAGCTTGATATTTCTAAAGCCTTTGACACTATTGATTGGGGTTTTATTTTATCTGTCTTGTAGGCTATGCAGTTACCGGAGTGTTTTATACATTGGATAAGACTTTGCATTTCTACAGCGACATTCACCATATCTGTCAATGGGGAACCGGCGGGATACTTTCCAAGCTCCCGAGGGATTCGACAAGGCTATGCTATCTCTCCTTACCTTTACGTAATTTCAACTAATGTTCTATCTAAGCTTTTAAATGCTGATGCGTCTACAGGTGTCTTCGGGTATCACCCCCGATTTCAGGCGACAAATCTCACCCACCTCTCCTTTGCTGACGATATCCCAGTCTTCACTGATGGAACACCCTCGTCTCTTTCGGGTATCTTTCGTGTCATGGACGAATTTGGAGAAGCTTCTGGACTTCGGGTAAATGTATCAAAATCATCTATTTTTACTATGGCTAACCCTTCCCCTTGTTTAGTTGCCTCTATTGCAGCTCTCGGCCTCAAGCTTAAACCTCTCCCGATCCGATATTTAGGGTTTCCCCTCACCACAAAGAAGCTGTCCCGTGCTGACTATGCTCCCCTCATTGATCGTCTTCATTCAAAAATGACTACATTGTTTACAAAATTACTCTCTTATGCAGGTCATCTTCAGCTGCTCAAATATGTAATTGTTAGTACCGTTAACTTTTGGCAGTCAATTTTCCGACTACCTAAATGCTGCTTGAAAGAGATAAACAGCTTGTATAGCAACTTCTTATGGTCGGGATGTTCGACCAAGACACATATGTCAAAACTTTCATGGGACGAAGTATGCCGTCCAAAGGACGCGGGTGGGCTTAGTATTCGTAATTTTAAGGATACAAATCGTGTTTTCTCTTTAACCATCATTTGGCGCTTACTCTCGGGCATCCCTTCTGTCTAGGCTGATAGGATAAACCGACATCGCCTCTGTGACTCGTCTTTTTGGGACACAAACTTCACAACACAGAGCTCCTGGATCTGGAGAAAGCTCCTTCAGTGTCGTACCTTAGCCGCCGAGTACTTCTGAATCACTCTCACTGAAGGTAATCCCTCATCCCTTTGGTTTGAGAACTGGTCTTCGCTTGGTCATCTTATTTTTCTTCCAGGTGATTGTGGTGTTCGTGAATTTGGGATTCCCCGAAATGCCACCGTAGCTAGTGCTGCTAGTGCAATTGCTTGGCGTCTTCGATGTTCACGCATTCCCGATTTACAACAACTTCATACCTGTCTAACCGCCATACCTCCACCTGTTGCCCACCGCGGACCTGATATTCCCCTATGGAAACATGGCTCTAATGTTTACAATCCTAGTTTCTCATCATCCCGTACATGGCAGCAGCTAAGTATCTCTTACCCCTTTCAACCATGGTCTCGTACCATCTGGTTCCCACAGTCAATACCCATATATGCTTTCATCTCTTGGCTCGCTGTCATTGACAAGTTACATACAGGACACCACATGCACGCATGGAAGAATCCACAACTATGTCTCTTATGCGGCGAACCGGACGAGACGCGGGATCACTTATTCTTTGCTTGTCCCTATACTTTCACAATCTGGTCTGATCTCACTCGCCATATTCTCCACCACTGTTTGAATCCTTGCTGGACACACACGCTCCTCAACCTACGCACTGCATCTCACTCCCGCATTGATCTTGATCTCCTCCGCCTCTGTTTCTAGAGCACAGTCTATCATGTTTGGCGCGAGAGAAAAAACATACGACATGCTCTTCCACCACATCTATCATCCTACCTTTAGCGTCATATTATCAACACCATCACCAATCGGCTAATTAGTCTCAACTATGGCACCGCATCACCATACCACTCCTTGCTCCAGCGTTAGTATGGCCTACACAACTAGTCACCACTATCTACTGTCCCAACCTTGGTCTTGTTATATCGACCGTCCCAATTCTCTTTATCCTCATATGTACTAGCTCATAAGGTGGTGCTCAATGGTTTGTACTCTTTTTCCTAATACTAGTTTTGTGTCACAGGGTTTTCTAGTATCAGGTTTTAACAAGGCACCATTCGGCACACTCACACCTCTGAATAATTTTATAATTTAATATTAACAATAATCAACTACCGTTAAATAAAATAACTAAAATAAAATATTTTCTAAAAAAATTATTTTCGTTTTATTTTTAAATTATTTTTGCAAATAACACATATAGATAAATATTTTTATTATTAAAATAATAAAATTACAGAAAAAACTTAAATGCAATACAATAGTAATAAGCACACACACATAATAAAATAATCATAACTTTGTACTGCACATTTATTTCTTGTATTTCAGATTTATTTCCGTATTGTAGGCTTTTGTTGGGATCTATTGATTTTTTTCTCTGTCCAAATCAAATGAAACAAGCTTCTATTTATAGAGGATAAAAAATTTATTAATTTTGATATAAAACTTGTAAATATAAAAAATAATTTATTATAAAATAATCGAGCTTAAATAACGTGGGTGAAAATAATATCAACAATCACAATAACCAATATAAGACCATGTTTATTAGTATTTCTTAAAGGTTTTTCAAGAGTTTCTTATGATAAAATTAAATAAAAAAATGTAGAATATTAAAAAGAGAAAAGAGGAGAATCGATTCTTAGGTAATTATTTCTAGAATCGTTTCTTAGTTGCCAGGTGTCAACTTTTCAGCAGTTTTCTCTTTTATGCGTCAAAGCCCTATAGATTCAGCTTCACACTTCTAATTTCGACAGAGAAATGTTGCAGTCTCCTTCTTCTTCCTTTTAATCTTCAACTCAGAAAAAAAGGAAAGTTGATGATGGAAGGAAGAAGGATTGTTACAAACCCTAGACCTTGCTTCTCGGAATTTCAATCCTGGAGCTACACATTCACGGTCAATGTCACAACATAATTCTTTCTTCTCCTTTGATTCCTTACCTCTTTTAAGCCCTTCTTCGTTTCGTGATCACGATGTCTCCATGGAGGATAGAGATTCCGGCGGTCCACCCTCTATCAATTTTTAGGTGATTCCATATCTTCTTACCCATCGTGGTCTCAATTTGGATTTAATTCAATTTATTTGGTTGGAATTTCGTTAATTCGACTTCCTGGATTGTAGAGGGTTGTTGAGTTTCTTATCTGTTTCATGACTGTTTCAATTTTGGATTTATGTATATGAAAGTCCTCGACCTTTCCAAAAGATTATGTGATGAATTGTGTATGGAACAATGAATTTGAGTGTTTCTCGATTGATCTGCATTTGGCTGATGTTTTTGTTTACTAGGCTGCCTCTTATTTGTATAGTGAAGATTGTGAGTTGCATCTATTGTAACTCTGCTTTTATTTGTTCTACTTGTGATATTTATATTCGAATCCAATGTTGAGGAATGGGGAAAATGATGACTAGATAGAGACTTTTGAAGGGTACAAGGGAGTAGTTTGGAGTTGCAATCTTGATAAACATGTTATGCGAGCTGTCTCAACTTCTACTGATTTCATTGCGTATATTTCAAGACTTTCTTTAACCATTTAGTATTGTAAGTTGTAAATTAAATTAATTAGAACTAGTGAAGCTTCTCTGTGGTTAAGAGTGTTTTGTTGTGTTATAATATATGAAGTTTCTGTGTTTCAAAGTTAATATGCTCTGTGTTTATTCTCTAAGCTAATATGTTTCAGTTTATGTATATGTGTTTTAGAGGAATTGAGTTTATTTTGAACGATAATATGTTCAGTTTCTGTGTTTCAGAGGATTTCAGAAGAAGAAGGAGAATCATAAGAAGGAGCAAAATCAGAAGAAGAATTCAGATGATAAAGATGTAGAAAAATCAGAACAACTTGTAAGTTTAATAAAAAAATCATGTTTTCATTGTTTTTGTTTAAGAACCAAAAGTTTCTTCATCAATAGAAGGGCATTTTAGTTTTTAAGATTTTTAAGGTTTTTAAACTAAAAATTAAATATGAAACAAAAAATTAGTTAAGATACAAATTTAAGTATCTCTAATGGAGATGCTCTCACTACACCTACATTTAACTATATTTTATTACACTCAAAACTTTTGTCCAATCAAATTAAGACACATGTCAACATGGTCCCACCATTTTTGATTCAACGAGTGTTGAATGTTTTCAACACCATTTAATCTAGAGAAAATTTGATAATAGGGTACTAAAAAGTTTTTTAATTTGCTAAATAGGTACTTTGTAAAGTCTTTGTATTTAGGTACTTTTTCATTTCGTGAATGGTGAATTGTTTGTGAATGATGACGGTGAATCGTTTGTGTGAATGATTAATTGTTTTGTGTGAATGATGAATGAGTTATGTGAATGATGAATTGTTTGTGTGAATGATGAATGATTTGGTGAATGAACAAATATACCTATTTTTCAAATAAAAAAACAAAAGTATCTATTTTCCAAATTTAAAAACAAAAGTACCTATTTTCCAAATAAGAAAATAAAAAGTACCTAATTTACAAAAATACTCTTTAATCTACCTATTGTTTAATTTTTTTTCCAACACATCCATTGTAGTGATTAAGGAGTTGAATTTTTTATTCAACATCTCCATTGTAACTAGTCTTATATGTAGTCTTAAATTTTTTTAGTTGGATCATGTATAACTTTTACAAAATTTGAAACTTTCAATTTTATTATTTCCTTAATTAAAAGCTTGAAACCATAACCTCTACATAAATCAATTTTATCAGTTACAACCTAAATCCAAAATGATGATGTCTAAGAAAAACCAACATTTTCATCATCTTTTTGTGTTGTAAGAAACAACATAGATCGGTTCATCAGTTCACACAATCATCTTAGATCAAAATTTTTTATCGATTTCTTCAACTTTAATACTCAGCTTTCGAATGGTAGCAACAACTCAAGCGGTACGAGAGAGAATTTGCAGGACAGTGTGATTTGACTATGGTTTGTGTAGAAATGACACAAGTGCAGTTCACGCAAAATAATCAATGCATAATTATTTTTAATGGAAACATAAATAATAAAGTCAATGAGCTAAAATAGTTTTCCCCCTATGTTTGAGAATTAACTCTTTTTAAAGTCATTTTATGCCTAATAAACTCTTGTTTTTATCCATATCTATTAACATTCCTACAATATCTCTTATATAATATTAACCATATTTAATTCTCTACACTTTTTTAACAACGTTTTTTCTTCTCCTTCCATATTTAAATTTCTATAAACACATTTCGATAAAAATCTTTATCAAAATCCACAAAGAAAAACACTAAGTAGTATATGATCAAATATGAAATATAATGTAAGTTCTTATATGTGCAGATTCGTTTTTTATCTGTTTTGTTATTTTTTATATTTAAAGGTGACATTGTTAGTTTCTTATCACATAATCTACCTCTTACTTGTTTACCAATCAAATAAACGATATTATGGAATGTTAATTTTTTTCTTATTGTACATTTTAAGATGATCTCTTAGATTCTAGTGATTTTTATGGAAAAAGCGAAATTAATGTTTGAGTTGATCAATTCTTGATATTAGGACGATGATGTCTTATGGAAAATCTATTCTAAAATACAATATCTTCTAGAAATTCTATTTTAGAATACGACGTGTTTTGGAAAATCTATTCTAAAATTTTCTAATATGAACTTTTCTAGAAAATATATTCTAGAGTATGACATTTTCTGGAATGGGTTTTCTGTTGTGTCCACTTATTCTGAAATATATTTTCTAGAATACAAAAATACATAGTATATAATAGCAGTTCTAGAATATGCACGTTTAAAAGACATAATTATGGAATAGATTTTCTATGTTACTTTGAAACATATTATGGAATATCTAATATATTTTTAGAATGTGGAATATTTTATAAAATTAAACTAATTTTGATTGTTATTTGGCAGGAAAATATGATACACATATATGTGATGTGTGGTATATGGAGATTGTTTGACAATAATTGTTTGAGATTCATCACTGATAAGGAGAAACGTGGTAGAATGATTGGTTTGAAATATAATTCTACTTTTAAGAGATGAAGACGATGATTTTAGAAGACTTCAATATGGATTTGGGTACAGACGATTTGGAAATCATTTACTCCCATTTTGGGTTGGTTGATTACTTAGAATCTACACCATTGATTGTCACAAATAATCGTGAAGTTAAAATTTTGTTTTATTTTTCAAAAAGAAGAATGTGATGTGTTTGTGTGTGAGATTTAAATATAATGGCGATGATCAAAAGAGAAGAATGAAATTTGATTTTAATAAACCGTCATAAGGTTCAATTAATGAAGAAGATGCTGACCATAAGTCTCAGTTACCGAGAGAAGATGTAAGTAACTCTAGATTGAATGACAATTTGAAAAAAGATCCTCCTAATGTTGAAGTTTGTGGTGATGATCATTTGATGTCCAAATTTGTTGTTTTTGAAAATAAAAAAGATTGGAGTGGTTGACTATGTAAAAAGGATCAACTTTTCAAAAATAAGGAAAACTAGATAAAGACAATGGAGATTTATGCTATGAATTATAACATTAATTATAGAGTTGCAAAATCGTGTACACTTTGTTGGTGTTTACGGTTCAAAGATCAGTTCTGCAATTGGAGAATTCATGCAGAGTGTCTAGTTGGATCATCATATTTTCGAATCAACATGTATGTTGCTGAACATACATGTAGTCCTTAAAAAAGCAAATTCTCTAGGACGGATTCAGCCAAAACAATTGGCCATATTATTATGAAAAAGTATGAAGGATCAAAGGAAGGGCCCAGAAAAATGACATCATTAATATGTTAAGTACATACCATGGAGTTTATCTTTCTTATTCCAAAGCATGTGAAGGCCATGAGTATGTTGTTAATGCTATTATGGGTATGCTAGAGAATAGTTTCATTAAAATACAAAAAATACTTGAATATGCTTAAAGAAGTTAATCCAGGTATGTATATTAATTACGAGTTAGATGAGGGTGGTAGATTCAAATATCTATTTATTTTTTTGGTCAAAATTTCAGAGGGTTTAACAAGTCAATTCGAAAGTGGTTGATGGAACGTTTTTGAAGATCAAATATAAAGGAGTATTGCTTGTTGCGGAAACTATTGATGGTAACTCTAATTTGTATCCAATTACGTTTGGGGTTTTTGATTCAAAGAACGATCATTCGTGGGATTGTTTTATGATGAAATTAAAAAATGTTATAGCAGATGAGAAAGGGTTGGCTTTTGTGTCTGACCGACATGCCTCCATTGCTAAGTCACTTTGTAAGATTTATCCACTGTCTAGCCATGAAATTTGTATCCACCATTTGCTCAATAATGTGGTTACTTATTTCAAGGCTAAGGGTTTTGTCAAATTGGTTGCAAAGACTTCGAATACGTATAAGATTGCTGATTTTGATGAGAAATACAATTGGATTTGCAGCATCAGTCCGCTTATTGGAAAATATCTAGAGGAAGCTAATGTAAAAAAATAGGTTATGTATCATTATCTTGGATATTGGTTTGACATTAAGACCACTAATCCTGGTAAATCAATATATTTGACATTGAGATTACCTAGAGAGCATCCATTAATACCTCTACTAGATAGTATTAGAGAAAATTTGACAAGTTTGTTCTTTAAGCGTTATCAAATCATCAACAATCCAAAAGAATCAGAACTTTCAAAAGCATATCAATCAGTTAATTGTGTTCCATATCTATCGTAGCAGTTAAATCTAAGTCATCAGTCAAGTAGAAATTAATGCTAAACTCACACTAGATTAGTAGTCATAATTGATTATGGTCATTGTTCTTTCGACTCGACTATACTCATCTAAACAAAAACAAAGTTTTTTGAAAAATTTCATTAGAAAGAAAAAACATCAAAATATCATTAGTAACATCATATACCCTCCCCTAGACTTACTTCGCCCTGTCCCAATATAAACACATGAGTCCAAAGTGAAAAAGAAAAGATACTCAATGAAGCACAAATCGGTCTGAGGTCTGTCCCGAACTGCCTCCTCCTCTCTCTCCCTGTCCAGCGACCTCCTCATCATCATCATTGTCCCACCTCGGTGATCGGAAACAGGTTGGTCTCCGCATTTTTGCTACCGCAATCCACATCCTCTGCATCATGCTATGCATCTTATCTGCTGCATTAGTGGTCCACCGAATCATCTCAGAATCTGTGAAATCAAGACGTCGCAGCGGTAAGTCGAACTCGTTGTAGTCCTCATGTAGGATGAGTGATCCTTCCTCTAGACTAACCTATTAGTGACGCCTGTGAGTGGATCTCCGAGCACGTGTCAGACCTTGAGAGATGCGTGGAGCATCATGTACAACATTAGAACCTGGAAGAAACCTCAGATTTGCCCAAGATGTGATGCTTGGGAGAGAATGATCTGGAAGTAAGATAGTGTATTCTTGCCCGGTTAGGTTCTCGAAGATGTACGTGTTGAAATCCCTAAACCACTTGGTAGTTTGGATGTATTTCCGGTCTGCTTAACTCATTTTCTTGTCTAGAGTGAAAACCTCGAGAGGAATCCCGGCATACTGAAGAACATGGGTAGCAAAATTACCCATCACCTCAACCCGTTTTAGGTTCCTTAATGCCTAAAACTTCCGCCCATTAAGGACTTTAGCAAAAATCCAACCCAGAATAGCATCATGAGAACCCTTGTCTGTATCCAACTCGTAACATTCCATAGTAAGTTGGTAGAGACCATAGTGGATGTGCTCGAGTTCTGGAGTGCTAGATGCCCTGGGTTCTGATTTTCCCGAGAAAACATTTTTGAGAATCTTAATTGCAACACAGATAGCGGGGTTACGAATACGAGTGTACTTTGCATCACTAGGCATGAACTTTCCCCGAGATATTTTTTTCCCATAGATCATTAGAAGAGTATAACTTGTGTAAGTCCGGAAACTATCCTGAAGCTCTGAACCCGTAAATAGGCCCAAATTTGACCATGGGAATCTTGTAGAGTCGACCAAGGAAAAATAGTTGTACCTCCGTCTTGGCAAGGCGGGGGTTCTTCAGATTCTCGCTGACAATACAAAATGAGGCAAAAAAACTGCTTCTCCAGGTCGATATATAATGCATGAGTCTGGAAGGAGAAAGTCCCAAAGCCCATCATATCAAACATGGTACATACATCATCATCAACCCCCATTACTCTCAAGGCGGAGTGGTCCGCAAAAATTGTTGCCTTACAATTTCTCTTCAGCAGAGCATTGTAAAACTAGCTATCAAGAGCGTTCCACTTTGCCATTATCTTCCTCATTACCCAAGCTTTGATGTTCTTTAGCTCATTTACTCCATAACCCTTCCAGTTGTTGGTAAATGGAGAAGCGGCCAAATGGGGCCAAGGAGCCTATAAGAACTTTGGATCAATAACTAGTTCGCTACTAGAGGCGGCACCTTTCCTTTTTTCTTGAGCGGTCGTTTGCTTCTTCTTAGCTTCTGGAGGAGCTGCAAACGAAGGCCGAATAGTGCTTGGTCATTGTTGTTTGGCAGCTCTTGGTCGGTTTTTTTTTTCTTGCGAGCAATTGGTTGCTCATCATCCAAAATTGAATCTTGCAAGGGATCAAGGGTGTCCATCCTGGGTGAGGGATCAATCGATCTATATAGGGATCGATCGATCTCTGATTATCGTGATTTTGCGGTTATATGGATCGATCGATCCCCTCTTTGGATCGATCGATCGATTAAATGTGTTTCACCCAGTTTAGTTGGATCGATTGATCCTTATGTGGGATCGATCGATCGCTTGGACCGTATTATTTTCGCCATTTTGGATCGATTGATCCCCTCATGGATCAATTGATCCCTTCCTCCGAACTGAACCTGATTTTTTTTTTCTTTTTCTTAAACACATGGAACTCAATTTTTTTTTAATATGTTAGTAAATTTAAAACTAAATTGACTCAAAACAAAAACCACTAAACTAAAACACCAAAACAGTGGGTTGCCTCCCACACAATGCTTTTTTAACTTCAATAACTTGACGATACTTACCTCTAAGCAGAGGGTGGGTTAGCTAGAGAAATTGTAGATTCCTCTGTAATTTATGAAGTAGCTATATAATGCTTCAACCTTTGACCATTTACCACAAAATCATTACCTTGGAGATTGCACAAAACAACCGCACCATAGGGTATTACCTCTTTGATGACAAACGGTCTAGACCACCTAGATTTCAATTTTCCAGGGAATAGTTTCAATCAAGAGTAATGGAGTACTACCTGATCACATGGTTGAAAATCTCTGAGAATGATCTTCGTGTCATGTGCAGCTTTGGTCATCTCCTTATAGATCTTAGAGCTCTAGTTTGCAATATGGTGAATCTCATCTAACTCATGAAGTTGAATGTGACGTCGTTCCGCTTCGGGCTTCATGTCAAATTTTAGGAACTTGACATCCCATGCAGCCTTGTGCTCTAATTCTACAGCCAAGCGATAAGCTTTGCCATAAACAATATTGAATGGAGTAGTACCTATAGGGGTCTTGAATGTGGTTCGAGAAGCCCAAAGAGCGTCATCTAGATTCAACGACCAATCTTTCCTAGATCCATTCACTGATTTTGTAAAATAGACTTGAATTCCCTGTTAGAAACTTATACCTATCCACTAGTCTGAGGGTGATATGTTGTCGCCACTTTGTGTCCAACTCCATGCTTCTTCAGCAATCCTTCAAAGACTCTATTGATGAAATGGGAACCTCCATCGCTAATAACTACTCTAGGAACGACAAAAATGAAAAAATCACAGACTTGAACATTTTTAGAACAAATTTAGAATCATTAGTGGGGCTAGCTATTGCTTCAACCCACTTAGACACATAGTCAACAACAACTAAGATATAAATATTTTTGTGAGACATAGGGAAAAGACCCATAAAGTTAATTTCCCACACGTCAAAAAACTCGACTTCAAGAATGAAGTTTTGAGGAATCTCATTCCTCTTTGATATATTCCCTTGTCTTTGGCATGAATCGCAGCGAGAGATGAAATGATGAGCATCTCTTAACATCATGGACAACTAGAAACCTGCTAGGAGTACCTTAGAAACTGTCTTGAATGTGGCGAAGTGACTAGCATGTTTTGAACCATGACAATGGTACAAAACCTTCTGAATCTCCTCCTCAAGCAGACATCTTCGGAACATACCATCTCTACAAAACTTGTAGAGATATGGTCATCCCAAAAGTAATGTCTGACATCCCTCAAGAACTTCTTCTTTCGGTAACCTGAAAATTCATGTGGTTCAACATCAGCAACTAAATAATTAGCAAAATCACGAAACCAATGAGTAATCACATCAGATTTATTGAGTCTAGGTATATAAGGATTTTCATCCACTCTAGTGCTAATAGCGTAAATGTGTTCCGCATGTAGACTGTCATTGATAGGGACATCTTCTTCGACTATGACTCATGATAGGTGATCTGCAACTCCATTTTTTATGTCGCACTTGTCTTTGGTATCTAAATTTAATTCCAGTAAAAGCAAAATCCAATGTAGTAATATGGGTTTAGCATCCTTTATGGAAATTAGATACCTCAATGCCGCATAATCGGTGTGGACTACTACTTTGGATCCTACTAAATAGGATCTCACCTTCTCGAAAGTGAAGACAATGCCTAAGAGTTCCTTCTCAGTCGTTGCATAATTGCGTTGAGCTATATCGAGTGTCCTAGAGGCATAACAAATGACATAGAGCTTCTTATCCTTTAAGCTGTCCAAGAACAATTACCACAACGAAATCACTTGCATCACACATTACCTTAAAAGGCAACTTCTAATCTGGTGGTTGGACAATTGGAGCACTTACCAAGGCTCCCTTGATCGCTAGAAAGGCAGATTGACATTCATCATCCCATTCGAACTTGACGTCATTGCACATAAATTTAGTGAGAGGTCTAGCAATCTTTCAGAAATCTTGAACAAATCTTCTGTAAAAGCTTGCATGACCGAGGAAGCTGCGAATATCCTTGACAAATTTGGGTGCCTGCAAATTAGTCATTACCTCAATCTTAGCCTTATCTACCTCAATACCCTTCTCAGAAACTTTATGTCCTAACACGATCCCATTTCACTACAAAAAACTAAGGATACTGTGACATATTTTTGAGACGGAAAATATTTGTCAAAACTCTGAGACATTTACATACTATATTGTGATTAATTATTTTATGTCACAATTTCGTAATTGTTTCATCATTATATTGCAACATAATGATTCATAACTAAAATTAGTCACATATAAAAACGTAAATACGGCGATAACCTGAATGTAGCAATTGTGACTATAGTTTGACGAAATATTTAGTCGTAAATTAGTGGTGTAACTGTGAGATACATGTTTATCAACACTTTTATTTAATAACTAAATGAAAAATTAAAATTTATTAATAAAAGTAAAATGTGACTATTAAATTTTAGTTATTGCGAGTATCAAATATTTTCCTAATATAATACAACTAGTGTTGATTCTATATAATAATTTTTATTATCTTTTGTAAAAAAAACTGTTATGTGACTATTGATTCTATATAAATCTTAGATCCTAAACTCTAAAACCCTACATGTTAAGCAAAATATTAATTCTTGTGAATTTTGAAAGTTATATACAAAATAATAAAAAATAAATTATTATTTTGATTGGATATTTGAATACCTATCATATCATTTTTATATCTTAGACCCTAAATTTTAAAATCCTATATCTTCAATAACATATTAATTCTAGAAAAAATCAAAAACATATCTTATGTTATTAATTTTACATATCAAACAAAAAATTATTTAATAAAAGTGTCAACTGTAAATATATTTTAATAGTTTTATCAGTTCATATTATTGTTGGTGAGACTTGATCTTCTGAATAATATAATACATTAGGCTAAAAAATAATGAAAATAGATTAAGATTTAAAACACACATCAATAACTTCAACTAAAAATCATTCGGTTCTGTTTTGTATATTTATAATGGGATATATGAAGGTAACAAGATAAGTGCCTTCCAATCAGCATTATCCGTCTTCTCGACGATAGTTGATTGTCGATCTTCACGTTTCGCCTTATTCCTCCTCAATATATGGTGAAAACCCCTTAATTTCCCTTTTCTCCTAGAATCCTAAAGCTTCCTATAATGGAGACGCCATCGATAAAGCCCGATACTCTTCTAATTATTGATTAAGACTCACAATATATACATCTCATTACTCGTCGTATTCGATGTCCCAACGTCTTTTCTCTCACAATCAATAGAACTTGTCGCTCATATCAATCACTATCTATAACTCACGAGTCATTACCCTCCCCGATGGACCACACCCTGTCCACGCGCTGGGGAGGCCGAGTTCCCAGATGGGTTAATCAAGTGGGAAAATTGAGCATAGTTCATGTTTTGGGTAATTTTTATGGATCGGAATTGAATGTGCAGAAGCGGAGTTATTGTGGAAAGAGGGAGTAAAGAGTATGGGAAAATGGAGGTTGAGGTGAATGGTAAATCTGAATTTTTGGATCAGTTAGTGTTGGATGTGAGAAAATGGTTTGGACGAGTCATGGAGATGAAGCAGTGAAGGTTCCTGATGGATTTGGGGTTGTGGCTAAGAGTGATCAAGGAGCTGTTGCTGCTTTGAATAATCAGAATAAGAGAATTTAGGGTCAGAGAAGAAGTGATTGTTTTGTTATGTAATGAACTGTACTAAATGTTTATTTATTTATTTAGAATTGTCCAAAAGAACATGTGATGGTACATTTGAAGGAGACTTACATCTACTTGTTATTTGTGTAGATGCATCCTAGCAGTGTTTGAGACAACTAGAAGGCATTGTGGATCCTGATACGAAGAAGAAGATAATTGGAAAGGAGTTCATCAACATTTTTGATTAATTTTCCCACAAGTTAGAAAAAGATCATGGGAAGAAACCTGCTTTTCTAGTGAGCTTCCTCACATTTTTCTTTCTCTTTTAGCTAGACAGATATAGTAAGATCTAAAAATTTGATATTGTGACAGATGTATTGACCCAAGTTGTTGCAGCAAAATGTTAAACATAGGTTGACCAAAATGACTCAGATTGCATTACAAGTTACAACATGATTCATGTATGTGTGTTTGGTTCGTCCTTGATTTGGAAGCTACTCTTAAAAAAGAGGTTAAGATCTAATATCTTCAAAATATGAACTCTTTGTAGGATAAAACCATAGCTGGGAAACAAAAACTAGGTATCAAAGACTGACCAAAGAAAGTAGATGGTATATGTTACGAA
This sequence comes from Iberis pinnata, assembly GCA_900406425.1. NCBI lineage: Eukaryota > Viridiplantae > Streptophyta > Magnoliopsida > Brassicales > Brassicaceae > Iberis > Iberis pinnata. The sequence continues at coordinate 15,477 of OVBE01000659.1, read as the reverse complement.
GGGAAGAAAAATCTTTTGATAAAAATAATGATGATGATAACGGTGAAGAGGAAGAAACTATTGAAAGAGAAGATGAGAAAGAATCTTATAAAGAAACCATTGAGCCAAAAATCAAGTTAAAGAACGTATGCAAGCACCTTATTTGAAAGGTGTGTTGTCAATTTTCTTTGAAAATGTTGTCTTCTATAATATCTAATGACATGTTTTTGTAACCTCCTTGGTGTTTGAGTTTCTTTATTAGTTGTAGGAAAGATGCAATGAAGTCAAGTTGAAAAATGAACCGAATGTTAAGGCCTGTTCTGATTGTGTTTCAAGCTAGGATTATTTAGTAAAAGGGCTTCACTGATGCTGTAGATTCTTTTGCTTTACATTCTTTTCATCATTTTTTCCGGCCTTTGCTTTGTACTTGTATCTTTCTTTTATGACTGGTATACTATGTATTAAGTCGTTTAGTGTTTTTATGTTATGATTTGATACAATATCTTTATTGTAATGGATGACACATTTAATGACCATTTGAGACAATCTTGTTCGTTATTAATTGTAAAGAACAACAATTAATCTTCTGGTCACTAGTTAATACTATATGATATTATTACTTTCGTTGCTATAGGTGACATACTTGAAACATTATTCTATTCACAAAAAATGATGGTTGTGAGACCATGATTTTAGTCATTATGTGGTATGAATTTGTTACTTTTATCAATTGTAACATTCTGAGACAAAATAGTTACTCATAATTCCTTCACAAATTGTGTGACGCTTTTGCTACAAATAAAATTTTGTGACGACAATATTGTGATTGTTCACAAATCATCACAAATCTGTAACAATACTTGCATTGTGACAAAATATCTACTATTGTGAAGAAATAATATGTCTCAATTACTTCAATTTCTTGTAGTGTTGTCACCATGAAATGGCATTTCTTCCAGTTTAGTACCAAGTGTTTCTCTTCACATCTCTGAAGGACCCTGCATAGATTAGCAAGACAGATATCAAAGGAAGATTCATAGACAAAGAAATCATCCACAAATACTTCCATGATGTCTTCAATTAGATCAGTAAAGATAGACATCATGCATCGCTGAAAGGTAGTTGGGACATTGCACAATCCAAAAGGCATCCTGGGATAAGCGTAGATACCAAATGGACATGTGAATGACGTCTTCTCCTTGGCATCTGGTGAATGGGCATATGAAAGAAACATGAATAATCATCTAATAAACAGTAATAGGGATGATTAGCCAATCTCTCAAGCATCTAGTCAATAAATGGTAAAGGAAAATGATCTTTGCGAGTTGCAACATTCAGTTTCCTATAGTTTATGCACATTCTATGACCTTTAATAGTTATTGTTGGAATCAACTCATATTTTTCGTTCTTAGCAACTGTTATTCCTCCTATCTTAGGAACTACATGACAAGACTAACCCAGTTACTATCAGAAATAGGGTAATTAATTCTTGCATCTAAAAGTTTCATGATTTTCTTTTTAACAACATCTTTCAAGTTAGGATTTAACCTTCTCTGATGTTCTATAGAAGTCTTAGACTCGTCTTCTAGATGTATCCTATGCATGCATAAATCTGGTGAAATCCCTGTGATATCGTCTAAGGTGTATACTTTCTTAGTTGATAAAGAAGTAAGGTGGTCTCTACGTTATTCAAATTTGCATTCACTATCACATGTTATGTAAAATTAGGACCTAGAAATACCTTAGCCCTACTGGGAGGGGTTTAAGTTCAAGTTTTGGAGCTTTCAGCTCGCTCCATGGATTAGTAATGGGTGCAGGATACGGTTTAGGTGGAGACTTGGTAGCTGTCTCCACTAATGCCACATAATTGGTCATCTCCTCAATCCTCCTACTAGAGTCAATCATCCTTGTGGAAGATGAAACATAATCACTAAGAGAGTTAAACTCATTTGTACCATTAGTCAAAGCAATCACTAAAGGATCATCAAACAAAATATCATCAGCAACTCCCTCAACAGCTTCAGCAATAGTGTCAACCCAAAAGGATTTGGCATCTAGAGATGGTTTCTTCAAGACTTCTTTCAGGTTGAACTTCATCACCATGTCTCCAAAATGAAGATCGATCTTGCCTTTTTCACATCAATGATCGTGCTATCTGTTGCTAAAAATAGTCTTCCCAAGATAAGAGGGTCTTTTAGTTCTTTTCCAAGTTCCAAAACCACGAATTCAGTTGGCACAAAGGCTGTCCCAATCTTCACAGGTAGGTTTTCAAGAACTCCAATGGGATACTTCACAGAACGATCAGCTAGAACCAATGAGATATTTGTCCTTTGATTTCTGTCATACCCAATCTCTTTGCCACCAAGAAAGGCATGAGATTAACACTAGATCCCAAATCACAAAGAGATCTAGTAAAAGTGCTGTCTCCAATTTCCACTGAAAGAACAAAACTTCCTGGATCCCCAAGCTTCTTAGGCATGCGATTTTGTAATATTGAACTACATTCTTCTGTTATTATCAATGCACCTTCTTCTATGGTAAGCTTTCTTGTGAGCATGCTTTTGACGTATTTCTTTAGGAAATGAATCATTTGACAAGCGTCAGAGAATGGTAATTTAACAGTTAACTCTTTAATCATTTCCTTGCACTTTGCATCCTCTAGATCTTTTCTAGACTTCTTGAGTTGTACTGGGTATGGAACCTTCGATTTATAAACTCGAGTTGCAATTTCAGTCTTATGGGAGTAGGGATCGACCAATCTCTATTTTTTTGAGTTCTTGCCTGATGGATCGATCGATCCATGTATAGGGATCGATCAGTCTCTTTTTACGGATTCTCCTGGTTCATTTGGATCGATCGATCCATGCATAGGGATCGATCAATGTGAAGTTTTTTTTGTCCAGTAATAATGGATCGATCGGTCTCTGCCCCTGTATCATTTTCAAACTTTTCCAAATCAGTGTTTTCTGCAGATTCATCAACTTCTTCGACCATAACCTCCTAAAAATGATCATTTCCTTTATTTTCAACCAAAGACTTACCACTTTGCAATGTGATAGTCTAAATGCTTGACATGAGTGGACGAAGCATCAAACTTTTGCTTCAAATCATTGTACATACTTTCCATTTTGATGTTGATATTGTTTTAAGACTGTTGATGACCTTCTAAGATCTGTTTGAGCATGGCTTACATCTTGTTTTCTTGTTGAGCCGCATGTTGAGCTACTTGTTGAAACGCAGGTTGAGCTACTTGTTGAAACGCATGTTGAGCTACTTGTTGAAACGTAAGTTTAAATGGTAGTTGAAAACTACATGAATTATGACTTTGCAAAAAACCCCAATTCTGGTTTCATTAGTTCCACCTGAATTTTGACCAAAATATTTCTCAGTATTCTGCACAAAAGTCTTTTGTTGAGATGGGTACACTTGGTCTTGGGGATCCGCCACATTAATGCTTTTCCATGAGATATTATCCTTGTTGAAACCTGGATTATATCCTTGATTGAACATTCTCTGTCCCTGGATATTGATATAGCTCACGTCTTCATCCACATGTACAGATTCATTCATGGGTTCTTGGAAAGCAAAGCAATCCGCTTCAATCTTCTCGACATCTTCAGCGAAGCTGACATGTTTCTTATTTTTGGTCTTGAAAAGTTGAGTAACCACACCTTTTACCTCTGCAAGTTCAGAAGATTGTGGACTAGATGATCTTCCCCTTCTATCATAATCAGGATCATGATTGTTGTTTCTTATAGCAAGAATTTTTATGAGCTGATATGCTTCATTAACCGACTTGGTCATGAAGTCACCATTTCTAGCAGTATCAAGAGATAGTTGATACTTCTGGTCAATACCTCTGTAAAAGGTGTTGAGGAGATTTAGCTAAGAGAAGCCATGGTGAGGGCAATCACGAAGGTATTCCTTGAATTTGTCCCATGCTTCGAAGAAAGATCTACATGACCTTGCTGAAACTGAGATATTTTGCTTCGAAGGTTGTTGGTCCTTGTAGTAGTGTAGAAGTGACTCAAGAATTTGGCTTTGAAGTCATCCCAAGTTTCAATGGAGTTGGATGGTAGAGATTTCAACCACCTGAGGGCCTTGTCGGCAAGAGAATGATTGAAGATCTTAAAATGCGTAAAGTCCTTATAAACTCCATTGAGTTGAACAGTTCCACATATATCCTCAAAGGTGTCAATGTGGTCCATCAAGTTCTTAGTGGGTAATCCATGGAATCGGTTTTTCCTGAGCAACTGGACGAGTTGGATGGGGAATTGATAGTCTTGTCTATGAGGTTGACGAGGATGAAGAGTGTTCCTATTAGTGAGGAAAGCTTCAAGGCTGTTGAATTCTGCAACTAGAACCCTGCTTTGTTGAGAAATGCTTGTGGATCTCCTATAAGGATGTAATTTTTCCCAATCGGTGGCATTTGATTGTCTTTCTCTCTATGTTGTACTGGTGGCACTTGATTGTCGTGTGCTCCTCCTAGTTGGTTGACTAACTGATGTAATCCTGGTTGAGGATTCAAGATGTTTCCTCCTAGGGGAGGGAGCTGGTTTTTCGGATCTTCGAGTGGTACTGGATTGTTAAGAATGACGTTATCTCCCATTGTGTTGGATGAGCTTGTGTTTATTCTTGCTTTCCGGTTTGAGCGTTCTAACTTTGAGAGCTATGCGTTACCGAGGTTAAGAAATTCCGTTGATTTGTCAGATCGTCAGATCATGAACTTGTAAAAATGAATTCAAGAAGAAATAAATGCGATTAGTTCTGAAAAATAAAAGATCTTAGACTAGATTCTAAACAAAACTTAAAAGGCACTCAATTGGTCCCCGGAAACAGCGCCAAAAATCTGATAGGCTCAGGATTATCATCCTAAATCTAACTGCAGAGAACATATCTAAGTAGTATAGATTAGGGTCGAATTCTACAGAGACCAGATAATGCAGCTTTCAGTTCAATATTGATTCTAGCTAAGACAATAATAATAATGGTCTTAACTAATTTATAAGCAATAAGAATAAACTAAAAAATTTTTTAAATCAATTAACTAAAACGTCATGCATTAGGAAATTTCATAGGTATTCATGTTCAAAAGCTCAGGTCAACATGCAAGATTTTACTTTGAAAATAGTTCTCAACTCAAAAGACATAAACTAGATTAATCTCCTCCCGAAGTATTAATCCCTATTTTAGAATTACTAAAGATAAACTCCCGCCATATTTAGATAATTCAGTCATGTGTTAAGTTCAAATTTGATATGTTCATAAACATCTAAGTTAATATTCCCGCAAGCAAAGACGTTTACTCATCTAAACTAGATCAGATTTATATATTAAATTCCTTCGTGTTTATCAATCTAATATCAATGAACTAGGTGATCAATCCAATTCAAGCATTAAGAACGAGTCTAGACTAAGAACCTAACATATTCAATCCTTTATGTTAAACCCTATCATTCAAACCTGGTTTCCCTGGGAAACCCTAAAACCTAACAAGCTGATTACTCAGACATGAAAACGAAAACAAAAAGCATAATTGAGGATTGCATATTCAAAAACCAAATTGTATATAAAATAAAAGCAAAGTTCAGACAAATACAAAGTTGGAATCCGTCTCTCTGTAAAAGCTCTGAAATTTAAAGTGTGTATAAAAAGAAAATAAAACTAAGCCTAAGGATTTTATAGTCAAAAAGGAAAAATAAAATAAAACCAAATAAAGAAAAATTCTTGATAAATCTTGAGGGAATAATCGTAATTTTAGCAAACATTAATATTCTTCTCGTGGGCAGGGATCGATCCATAGGGATCTATCGATCTGTCTTCATTTAAGATCAATCTCATTGGAAGAACGGCCGAACTGGAATTACATAAAACTTCGAGTAGCAAGGATCGATCGGTCCAAGCAGGGAAAAATGTTTTTTTTTTTTAGGTTTTTGTACGAAAAATGTTTTCCACATTTTTGGCGAAAAATGTGTTTCTTTGTATGTGTTTTTTTGGAAAACGTGTTTTTGTGTATTTCTACGGGAAATTGTGTTTCCACAATATTGGTTAGAAAAATGTGTTTATGCTTTTATCTCTTTTTGACGGAAAAACGTGTTTCCTCGTTTTTGGCGGGAAAATGTGCTTCCACGTTTTTTGCGGAATAACGTGTGTCCGTGTTTTTGATGGGAAAACTAGAGCGGTTGGATGTTAAGTGATTGGTCGTAGTTTCAAATCATAATTGGGGAGATTTGTTAGTTTTTTCTTTTCTGGACTAAGGGCCCTATCCTTCTCCATTGATTTTAAACTAGCCGAATTGTGTCAAAATGGGAAGCCGATTGTTTATTTTTATTCCAAATTCTCGTATTAGTAAACTTGGTTCGTGAAATTATTATTAGAAGAAGGATGAACTAGGAATGAATGGTAACACTGCGGGAACCGAAATTCCCACTGTCGATGTCCGTTAGTTACGGAAAATCATAGTGAACTCTAACTTTCCAGAGATCCCGGATTTCTGTAAGTCAAACGTTCACAAAATCAGATTACGAAACAAATGAAAGAGTACGAAATTAAGGAATATGAAGTGGGGGAAAAGAGGTTTTTTATTCTGATACTCGTGAACGTTTTACAATGAGGCAACAGTTCTGGCGGTAAGAGGAATCAGTAAATAATCTAGAACTAACAACGAAAACTGTGAAAAACCTAATTGAGTCGCATCTCTCTAAGAATAAAATGAAAGTCAAGAAACTCTAAGTATTTCTGGTGTGGAGAGAGTTGAACGTGTCTTGAACCCTCTCTTGATCTCTCTTATATAGACTTCAGAGTTGCTCCGTCTTCCTTTTACGTCTTCCGTTCCTTGGCGGAAATCTTCCTTTTCTTTATGGATTCTTCTGCGGAAATCTTTCTTTTATGGATTTCTTCCATTTTTCTCTAGCTTGAAAGACAAGCTTCGAACATCACCACGTTTGGGCTCGTTTCCCATCTAGAATCGTAAGTGGTCCGTAATCATCTTTTAGGCCTCGTTGGGCTGTTTTAGTGTTTAGGCGGTTTTCGCGACTCTTGTCAAAAAAAGAACCCTCACGCAACGATACGATCAATACTTTTACGGAAGGGTCATAACAGGATAACGTCAATATTCAAGTTAACCGCTATCGTTTCATATTTCTGGTTAATACAAAATGATTTCATGGTTTTCCCGTGTGATGTAGGAAATTATTGTACAAAAGGAACAGGTTCTACGATTTTTGTCGTAAAACTTCAACGGAGACTTAGAATGATACAAAACAAGAGACGACTCATTCAGAATGGTTTAATTCTTCAGATTCATCTGGCCAACTTGCAAGATGAATTTCAGAGGAAATTCATCTTGCCAGTTGCGAGATAAGTTCTTCCTATTCATCACGCCAGTTGCGAGATGAATTCTTCTGATTCATCATTCATCTTGCTAGTTGTGAGATGAATTCTTCCGATTTGTATCGCCAATTGGCGAGATGGATTCCCTGTTCAGATTCATCTCGCCAGTTAGAGAGATGAATGTTCTGATTCGTTTTGCCAACTAGCAAGATGAACGTTTATAAGAAACCGTCTTGATTGTTTGTCTTTGAGCAAGGTTGGTGCTTTCTGTAGAAATATACGAGGTTGAAGTGCTTGTCCAGAGATTAAGTAGTCATCAAGGTTTTGGACATTCATTCCGAGTAAGCAGACCATCTTGCCTCGTTTAAACCTTAGTGATAGAAAAACCCGGTGGGAAAAAACCATTCTTGACTAAGGACAAAAGAGTGCAAATATGACCGCTTAGAGATTTCGTGGTTGTTTCTCGTTTTCCCGAAACATATCGTTTGCGGTCTTTAGGAACATTATGGATTTGATCAATTTGTTGTGTTGACCAAGATTGATGCGTATACCGACGTTTTTTGAACATTAATTTCTTTGTGTTGAAATGTTCTTGCGTTGTTATGAGTTAGGCAAGTTTGGCGAGTTAGGCGGAATTAATGATTCGAAGTCCAAGGATGAATAGTAAAAATCTTATCTATAAATGTGAGGAATAACCTTTTACACTTCACTCATCACTTTTCAAGAAGTTCATAAAGGTAGAAATCTTTCCTCAAGTCTTTCATTGCTTTTGCCATTTCTGTCATGGGTTCAAATTCGGGGGCCGCAATGCTGATAGTCCGAGCGATTGTAGGGATTCCTTCATGATCACCATCCGAGAGTTCTGCCGAGTTCCGGATGATGTAGTGTTTCGTCTTCCGAAGCACGGAGAAGAGGCTTGCAGACCTCCTCGTGGTTGTTTACCTGCTATGAGGCGCATTTGTTATATTTTCGATTGTGGTTTCCCGTTCCTGGGATATTAATTGAATTTTTCAATCGATACGGCTTATCGATCAGTTAGATTATGCCGCGCAGTCTTCAGCACCTCGTCGGTATTTTGGTTTTGGCGTATGAGCGAGGGATGAGCTTGAACGCTGAATATCTGGCAGGATTCCTTAATCCTAGGGGTCAAAATAATTTGCTTTAGTACTACTTGGTGCCGAGAAAATATATGTAGATCGTCCATTTATTAAATTCTCATCTTCATGATTGGGAAAAACGCTATTTTTTCGTTAGGCTCGATGGTGCTTCCGTCGAAAAAGGCTACATCTCGTGTTTCAAGGGGAAATGGGGCTTGCAGGGTATTGCGGTCAGATATTCAAGCCGTTTTCCGTATACTAGTATCTTAAATATATTTTTTGTGCAGTCGTTGATCCTCTTCCACTGTTTTTGCAATATTTGACTCTCGTTCGAGATATCCTCAAAAGTGATCCCGTTCATTGGGGTCACTTTTCGCCGGAGCGAGTTAGGAACGCAGTTGCTTATCACAACGCTCTAACCTGTCCAAAAACTGTTGAAGTAGAGGCAGAACGAGTGATGGAAGGTTTTACTCCGTATGAGGTGCCATCCGCGAGGATCGAGGAGCCGAAGGAATACGTCGAGGCTTTTTGCCTGATGATGGGGGTTAGTTTTGGTTTGTATGCGGTTTTATTTTTCTTTAGCGCCTCTGCCAATTTTTTTTGGGTATTCTGACAGGGTCTTCATGTGATGCAAGAGGCTCTCAAGACGCGTGAGCGCGGGATGCGCACGACTCAGTTCAAAGCGGAAAAGTTTGAGGAAGAAAATTTTAGTTTAAAAGGGAAAGATGGAAGCAATTGCATGGAAGTAGGCATTCAGAATTCGTCGTGCGACTAGGCAGGGTAAGCGCAAGATTGTTTAGATCATGGTGAACCGCTTGGCTCAATTTGAGGACTGCTTCGCCCGATTAAAGCGAACGCACCAGATTTTCAGGGATTGGAGAGAGAGTCGCGGTTCTGTGGGTGCCTTCTATCGGAGCACTGTTTAAACGAGGATGATGTCAGGGTTTCTGAATCAGTATGAGGATGCGACATTTTTTATTCCTCCGATCGAAGCGGAGGTTTGAGAGTGCTGGATGCCGATCCCAGTTTCCTCCGATTTGGAGGACATCGGGACTATGGCGTATGCTGAAGAAAAAGCCGTCGATCAAGAGCCGAGATGAGTTGAAGCATCGTGTTCTGGTGACTATTATCCCAGTCAGAATTGTGTGTAAGTTCGTGTAAGGGAGTGTGCTCCCTGTTGTGATTTTAGCAGAGTGTGGCCGTTTTAGTAGGATTATCGAATACGACCTTTTAAGACCTTGCCTCTTGGTGGCTTTTGTAATATGCATTAATGTATGGTTTGAAAACAAAATCACGAGTAGTCAGTTCGCGTTTCGTCTTCTAATTTTTCGCCATGTTTAGCCTATCCATTTTGGTTACAGATTTTTTGGAGAGTCTAATCTCTGAGTTACGCAGACTTGCGTGTATGAGCGACGAGACAAGTTTAGGGGTCTAATACCATTCTAATGTATTATGTCTAGAGATGTTAGAGACTAGTGTGCTGGGTTTAGGGCAAGACCTAGGTTTAATCTCGTTTTTAAGGGGTGCGGGGACTATTCTGGCTTATGTATCATGTTTACGATTTCAACCTGATTCTATTTCGACTTTGGAATATGCGACATATCAGTATTGATTTGGAACCAAGCATCTCTTCGAAGACCGTTTGAAAGTGCTGACCAAAATTTTGGTTTTATAACGCTGTTTACCCTTGTGTCGGGTGTGCAAGAACCAATCTAATGAAAGGTTGGGTGACTAGTTTGTCCGTCGTGGGCCAATAGACGGGTTCGATACAAGAGTCAGTGTTTGCTCGTTTTTGTTTCGAAGTCTGTGTAGACTGCGTTGGCACGATTTCAGAAGTTTGTGTTTATCAGCAACATACACGACAGTAAACGCTACCGTATTGAGTTTTCGCGAAAGATGTGTGTTTGAGAAGATGTTCGTGCGTATGATTGTTTGGTCTTCCAGGATGGATTTTTCATCAAGGAAGGTATTTTTGTCGAAAAATGGTTATTCAGACATCTGCGACGTCTCACAATGATGAAGACTGATTTTTCTTTGATATGTTGTGTTTCATGCTTGAACTTTTTGCGGGCTTGGAGATGTTTTAGCATTGTTGAAAGGGTTTCTTTTTAACCTTTTGATGAAAAATCGTTTTGGTTTGTTTGCGGATGTCCGCAGCCAAAACTGACATTTTTGTTTGGATGTTTATTTGATTTGTGTTTTATGCATGAGAGTTGTGTCGAAAAATGTTGTCGAGCCTAAATTTAGGAAAGTTTTTCCTCAAAATGTTATCGAGTGTATTTTTAGGAAAGTTGTTTTGTAAAACGTTGTCGAGTTTAATTTTGCGAATGTTGTTTCGTAATTCAGTTTCGAGTCTATTTTTACAACAGTTGTTTCATAACTTGTCGTCAAGTTTAATTCTACGAAAGTTATTTCATAAAATATTTTAAGGTTAGTAAGATATCAGGCGAGGGCTGTTCGAGTTATTTTTATTTGGGCATTTTTAAGCGAATCTTGGACCACTGTATTTAGCCACAATGTGTCGAATATGTTTGCGACATAAGAGAATGACGAAATTGTCTAAGTAAACATGCGTTTTTCATATTACTGGAAAGTTTCAAAAATATCGAGTACATGTCTACAGATATTTTAAAATATGGGAGTATACGAGTATACGTATACGCACCCAGTCATGTTCACATTGAATAGAGTTTGAGAGGACATGTTAAAAGTGATGATCTCTATAATCACATGAGCATAAGTGTTGGAAGCCATTACAATCGAGGTTTTCGACATTTATTATGAGTAAGCATACCATCTTGCCTCGTTAAAACCTTAGTAAACTATTCTCGACTAAGGACAAAAGAGTGCAAAGTTGGCCGCTTAGCGGTTTCGTGGTCGTTGCTCGATTTCCCAAAACATATCATTTGCGGTCTTTGGGAACATTATGGATGTTATCAATTTGTTGCGTTGACTGAGATTGATGCGTATAGCGACGTTTTTTGAACATTAATTTTTTCGTGACCGTTTTTGACCCCAACAGTTAGTCCCCTAGCCCGAAAGAACTGTCAAAATGTTCTTGCGTGGTTATGAGTTAGGAAAGTTTGGCGAGTTAGGCAAATTTGGCGTGTTAGGCGGAATTAATGATTCAAAGTCCAATGATGAATAGTAAAAATCTTCTCTATAAATTTGAGGAATTACCTTTTACACTTCACTCATCACTTTTCAAGAAGTTCATAAAGGTATAAATCTTTCCTCAAGTCTTTTATTGCTTTTTCCATTTATGTCATGGGTTCGAATTCAAGGGACGATGCGGATGCGCTACTGTCGATCTTCAATCCCGATAGCTTACAGGTTTAAGGTGTTGAGATGATGCCGAAGGTCAAATCTTTGAGTCATTCGGTTGACCCGATTGGAAAAAATGCTATTTTTCGTTAGGCTCGATGGTGCTTCCGTCAAAATGGGCTACATCTCGTGTTTCAAGCGGAAATGGGGCCTGCAGGGTATTGCGGTCGGATATTCGAGGTTTTCATCATACTAGCATCTTAAATATGTATTTTTTTGTGCAGTCGTCGATCCTCTTCCACCGTTTCCGCAAGATTTGACTCTCTTTCGAGATATCTTCAAAGTTGGTCTGGTTCATTAGGGTCACTTTTCGTCGGAGCGGGTTAGGAACGCAGTTGCTTATCATAACGCTCAAACCTGTCCGGAAACCGTTGAAGCAGAGGCTGAACCAGTGATGGAAGGTTTTACTCCGTATGAGGTGCTGCCTTCAACGTGGGTTCTTCTGCTCGAGTCGGAGGGGACTTGTCTCCCAGAGTTTGTTTGAACGATTTAAGCAATCTAGAGGATATACCATCATTCAGAGACAATTTCTTTAACTTTTCCGTTCCAGTAGCGACTCCACCTCATTTTCGAGCAGTCGGGGAGCCGAAGGAATATGTCGAGGCTTCGCACCTGATGATGGGGGTTAGTTTTGGTTTGTATGTGGTTTTATTGTTTTTTAGCGCCTCTGCTGATTTTTTTGTGGGTATTCTGACAAGGTCTTCATGTGATGCAAGGGGCTCTCAAGACGCGTGAGCGCAGGATGCGCTCGACTCAGTTCAAAGCGGACAAGTTTGAGGAAGAAACTTTCTGTTAAAACGGAAAGATGGAAGCAATGGCACGAAAGCAGGCGTCCAAAATTCGTCGTGTGATTAGGCAAGGTAAGCGCAAGATCGTTTAGATCATGGCAAACCGCTCAGCTCAATTCGAGGACCGCTTTTCACGACTGGAGCGAACGCACCAGATTATCTAGGATTGAAGAGAGAGTCGTGGTTTTGTGGGTGCCTTCTATCGGAGCACGCAACCTGACTTCCAATACACTGTTGAAATGAGGATGATGTCGAGGTTTCTGAATCAGTTGGAGGATGTGACATCTTTAATTCCTCTGATCGAAGCGAAGGTTTGAGAGTGCTGGATGCCGATCCCGGTTTCCCCAGATTCGGAGGACATTGGGACTGTATCGTATGCTAAAGAAGAAGCCATCGATACAAAGCCAAGATTATTTGGAGCATCGTGTTTTGGTGACTATTATCCAGGTCAGAATTGAGTGTAGGTTCGTGTAGGGGAGTGTGCTCCCTGTTGTTATTTTTGCCAAGTGTGGCTGTTTAATAGGATTGCCAAATACGACCTTTTAAGACCTTGCCGCTTGGCGGATTTTGTAATTTGCGTTAATGTATGGTTTGAAAACAAAATCACGAGTAGTCAGTTCGGGTTTCGTCTTCTGATTTGTCTCCATGTTTAGCCTATCCGTTTTAGTTACAAATTTTTTGGAGAGTGTAATCTCTGAATTACGCGTACTTGAGTGTATGAGCGACAAGAAAAGTTTAGTGATCTCATACCATTCTATAGTATTATGTCTAGAGATGTTAGAGACTAATGTGTTGGGGTTATGGCAAGACCTAGGTTTAATCTCATTTTTAAGGGGTGCGGTGACTATTCCGTCTTACGTATCCTCTTTACGATTTCAACCTGATTCTATTTCGACGTTGCAATATGCGACATATCCGTATCGATTTAGAACCAAGCATCTCTCCGAAGACCGTTCGAAAGTGTTGACCAATATTTTAGTTTTTGTTGCGCTGGTTACCTTGTGTCGGGTGTGCGAGAACCAATCTAACAAAAGGTTGGGTGACTTGTTTGTCCGTAAGGGGCCAATAGCCGGCATCGATACAAGAGCGAGTGTTTTCTCGTTTTAGTTTTGAAGTCTTTGTAGACTGCGTTGGCACGAGTTCGGAAGTTTTGTTGTGATCAGCAACATACACGACGGTAAACGCTACCGTATTGAGTTTTCGAGAAAGATGTGTGTTTGAGACGATGTTAGTGCGTATGATTGTTTGGTCTTCCAAGATGGATTTTTCGTCGAGGAAGGTATTTTGTCGAAAAATGGTTATTCAGACATCTGCGACGTATCGCGATGCTCAAGAATGAATTTTCTTTGATATTATATGTTTCATGCTTGAAATGTTCTCGGGCTTGGAGATTTTTTTGTAGTGCTGAAAGGGTTTCGTTTTAACTTTTTGATGAAAAAACGTTTTGGTTTATTTGCGGATGTCCGCAGCCATAACTGACGTTTTTTGTTTGGATGTTTATTTTCTTTATGTTTTATTTACGAGAGTTGTGTCGAAAAATGTTGTCGAGCCTAATTTTACGAAAGTTTTTCCTCAAAATGTTATCGAGTGTATTTTTACAAAAGTTGTTCTGTAAAACGTTGTCTAGTTTAATTTTGCGAATATTTTCGTAAAATACTTTGGAGTCTATTTTTACGAAATTTTTTTTATAACATGTCGTCGAGTTTAATTCTACGAAAGTTAGTTTGTAAAATATTTTAAGGTTAGTAAGATGTCACGCGGGGGCGGTTCGAGATATTTTTATTTGGGCATCATGGATTGCTGTATTTAGCTGCAATGTGTCGAATATGTTTGCGACATAAGAGAATGACGAAATTATCTAAGTAACGATGCGTTTTTAATATTGCCGGAATGTTTCAAAATATCAAGTACATGTCTGCGGATATTTTAAAATATGGGACTATACGAGTATATGTATACACACCCCCCCTTGTGGAGGAGGGACAGTTGCACTTTTCTTGTGGAAAATTTCCTACATACCCTTTTTCGGGCATAAAGCCTTCACGTAGTTCAGTTGTGTTGTTGTGAGTTAGATTACTCGTTTGGCGATATTGCGTTGTCCGTTTTAGCTGCGGCGACTATAGTTGGATTGACGAATTTTTGGACGTTGTTTGCACCGTCCGGTCTGAGATGTCGAGCTCGGAGGCTTGGTCGCCTTCTTTTGGTTGAGCTGTTTATGGAGTTGACGAATCTAGTTCATGATTTTCTAAAGCGCTATCAGGTTTTTCCAAAATGTTTTTGATCGACGCCTGAGTTGTTTTCATTCATTTAGGTCCAACCACTGGTGTCGTTGTGACCCGTCTTAGTTTATGTTAGGCTAAGAAGCAAAGTCTTTCTTGTTTTTGACATGCGCAGATCGCGAAAATTCTGTGGGGAGTCGGAAACTTGATGCCCAAGTGGTAAGTCGACATGATTTCTTTCATGGAGTTTATCCATGGTGTTCTGACAATCACGTTGTAAATGGCAGGATGATCGACTACCGCGAAATCCACGATTTTGGTGTCTTCTTTTTCCATGACGAGAAGTTGAATCGATCCAAGAGTCATGGTAGTCATATCGGAGAATCCAGTGAGCAGTTTTGGCGTGGGCGTAATTTTGGACAGCTTGATGCCCATCCTGTTTAGGGTATCGCGGAAGATTAGGTTTACAGTGCTTCCTGTGTCGATAAGGATTCGTGCAACTGATAGGCTTAGAATTTAATCCTAAACTAATGCTGCAGAGAACAGATCACAATAGCACAGTAAAGGGTATCGAACCAAAGAGACCAGAGTGCANAGGTTTAAAGTCAAGTTAACATGCAGGATTTTAGTTTGAAAATAGTTCTCAACATGAAAGATGAATGCAGTTTAATCTCCTCTCAAAGTATTAAACCCTATGATCAAATTGCCAGAGACAAACTCTCGCCATCTTTAAAACAA
>OVBE01000658.1:0-46356 GCA_900406425.1 Iberis pinnata | reverse complement strand
TATTTAGAGTACATTGTATATGATTAACTTTATATGAGTTAGATCTAGTTCCAAAATCTACGTGTTAGTAAACCCAATTCACATTCTTCAATGAATTATGTTTAGGGTTTACTAACAATTAAAAATAGGGAAGTTAACCCTAAACCCTTACTATTTTGATAATTTTATCATATAAAAATGTGAGTTAGACTCTTGATGAGTTATTTAGAGTATACATTGTATATGATTAACTTTATATGAGTTAGATCTCGTTCCCAAATCTACATGTTAGGTTTAAAGTAACCGTAAGACAACGTACATACATCTCGATAGCATTATCAATTGTCATTCAATAAAGTGGATACATACATTTTATTAATATTCACATTGGATTGAAAAGAGGATCTTGATTAACACATTTTATATAATTCACATTCTTCAATGAATTATGGTTTAGGGTTTACTAACAATTTAAAAAGGAAAGTTAACCCTAAACCCTTACTATTCTTATAATGTTCTCATATAAAACCGTGATTTAGACTCTTGATGAGTTATTTAGAGTACATTGTATATGATTAACTTTATATGAGTTAGATCTCGTTCCCAAATCTACATGTTAGGTTTAAAATAACAGTAAGACAACATACATACATTTCGATAGCATTATCAATTCTCATTCAATAAAGTGGATACATACATTTTATTAATATTCACTTTGGATTGAAAGGAGAATCCTTATTAACACATTTTATAAAATTCATATTCGTCAATGAATTATGGTTTAGGGTTTACTAAGAAATATAAAAAGGGCAGTTAACCTTACACCCTAAACCCTTACTAATCTGATAATTTTCTCATATAAAAACGTGAGTTAGACCCTAAACGGATCGATCGATCTCCGATTATGTATTAAAAAATTCATGGGCATGGATCGATCGATCCCTAGATGGATCGATCGATCTGTATGTCCGACCTAAATTTTTGAATTTGCTTGAAATATTTCTTAAATTCAAAACTAAAAATTAATAGATTAGTTAACTAATTAGGACTGACTCTAAACAAAAACCAAAGAAGAAAAAGAAAATTAGTGGGTTGTCTCTCACTCAGAGCTTTATTTAACGTCTATAGCTAGAACCACTTACCTTCTATGTTGAATCTAGTTCAGCTCCAATAGAGGCTATAGTTCTACCATCCTTTTCTGATATCTGCAGCTTCAACATCTTATTCATTGATGCCTTCTTGAAATCCTTCCCTTTTTGTTTAAGACCTTGAACAAAAGGATTGAGCCACTTGTACTTCTAACTTCTTCACATGAGTAGACAATGATTCGAACTTGTTGTTCAAATCTTTATACATACCATCCAGCTTTGCATTCAAATTCTTTTTTTAGACTGCTACTGACTCTCTAAGTTATGCTTCAACATCACCTCCATCTTATTATCTTGCTGCACTTGAGGTTGAACCGTTTGCGGAAAACCAAGTTGAGGGGTTTGTTGAAAACTTGATTCTGGACAAATGTCTGTCTAGACTTCTGTGCAAAGGTATTCTGAGGAGGATAAGAGTGATCTTGAGGATTAGCAACATTAGTACTCCTCCATGACAGATTACCTTTGTTGTAACCTGGATTGTACCCTTTGTTGTACACTCTTTGTCCCTGGCTATTAATATATCTAACCTCTTCGATGTTCTCAGATTTATTGACTGCAAAGCAATCTTCTTCAACTTTCTCAATATCTTCAGCAAAACTAACATGCTTCTCATTCTGTTTTTTTTTAGAAACTGAGTGAGAAGTTCCTTCACCTCTGCTAGTCCAGAAGAATCTGAACTAGATGATCGAACCCTTCTATCATAATCTGGACAATAATTACTATTACTAGCAGCAAGATTGTCGATTAGCTTGTAGGCTTCATTCACGGGTTTAGTCATGAAATCACCATTACTAGCTGTGTCTAGAGAGAGTTGGTATTTCTGATCAATACCTCTATAGAAGTGTTCAAGAGGTTCAATTTAGAAAAACCGTCATGTGGACAATCCCGCAGGTACTCTTTGAACATGTCCTATGCCTCATAGAAGGATTCCACCGGTCCTTGATGGAATTGAGAGATCTTACTTCTCAAATTGTTGGTTCTAGTGGAGGTGTAAAGGTGGTTCAGAAACTTGGCTTTGCACTCATCCCAAGTTTATATCGAGTTAGCAGGTAATGACTAAGCCACCTCAGAGCTCTATCAGCTAAAGAATGATTGAAGATCTTACAATGCACGAAGTGTTTAGAGACTCCATTCAGCTGAGTAGTGCTGCAAATGTCTTCAAAACTATCAATATGATCCATAGGATGCTCGGTAGACAAGCCGTGAAACTGGTTTTGGTCATAGCAACTGGATCAGCTGAAACGGGAACTGATAGTCCTATCTCTAAGGCTGTGAAGGGTGGAGGGCGTTCTTATTGACTAGGAAGGCTTCAGGGTTGTTGAAATCGCCAACAAGTACCCTGTTTTAGGGAGATGGGCGATTTCGATTTTGTCCCAGTGGGACTTGTTCGCCATTTCCATCGCCTAGATTGGCGTTTTCAGCTCTTCGGTTTGCATCTCTTTCGAGATTTACCGGCGGCACTTGATTGTTACCTCCTTGTTGGTCTAGAGCCAACTGTCTTATCTGCTCCAATCCTGGAGGGATTTGGACATTCTGTCCTAAGGGAATGATCAGATTCTGAATTATGTTATCAACCATTGGTATGGATGAACTTGCGCTTTTTCAAGACTTCCGGTTCGTGCGTTCTAGTTGTGCGAGTTCTTCGTTTGTGAGAATAAGCAGTTCAGGTGATTTGTCACATCTCCTGGTCATGCACCTTCAGAACAAAAACAAGCAAAAAGAATGAAATTAGTACTGTAAATAATAATCTTAGACTAGACTCTAAGAAAAAATTAAAAGGCACTATATTGGTCCCCGGCAACGGCGCCAAAAATCTGATAAGCTCAGGTTTTAAAACCTAAATCTACACTGCAGAGAACAGATCCTTAAAGTATAGTTTAGGGTCGATCCCACAGAGACCAGACAATACGACTCTCAGTTAAAAATCGATTCTAGCTAAGACAAGATAAAAGAGAGAATGTTTTTTAAAATGATTTAAAAGTAAAGCGAATGATTAAAAAGCGAATGTAAACCAATATAATAAAACGCTAGGCGATAGGGAAGTTCCACAGGTATTGAGGTTTGAAGTTCAGGTTGACAAGCAAGATTAACAATGAAAATAGTTCTCAACTCAAAAGACATCAATAGACTAATCTCCTCCCAAAGTATTCGATCCCTATGATAGAAATAAAGACTAACTTTCTCTTGAAATCTTAGATCTCTAAATCATATAATTAAATTATGCAATGATTACAGATTCGATATGTTCGTAAGCATTCTAAGACAATACTCCCGCAAGCAAAGATACTTATCCATCTAGACTAGGTCAGATTAGATAAACCACATCCCTTTGTATTTATTAACCTAAAATCATGAACTAGGTGATCAGGCTAATTCAAGCAATAATAACCTAACAATTTAAATCCATTAAAGTCAAACCCTAACCATCAAAACCTGTTTTCCCTGGGAAATCCCTAAAACCTAACAAAGAGACTACTCAGACGTAGCTAAGCAATCAACAATCATTAATTGAGAATTCATATTCAAAAACCATAATTTAATTAAAGTAAATATAGAGTTCAAAATTCTTCTCCAAAATACAGGTGTCAGGATTCGTCTCTCTAAGAAAAGCTCTCAAAAATAATGAATTGTATATGTGCCTCTAATGTAACTCAATCGTCACTTCTTAAAATAAACCCTAAGCTTCTGACTTATATAGAAGTCAAAAAGAGAATAAAACATAATAAGGAAAACCTAAGATAAAACTTAAGGACGGAAACGTCTTTTTGGTAATCTCCAAAAATTATCGAGCATCCGGATCAATCGATCCAAACTTACGGAAGTTTGGTAGTCTTCAGGATCGATAGATCCTGGTGTGGATCGATCGATCTGCTCCATCACATGCTGCACATGCTTCTTCTGCGAGACAGCTTGACCAGTCTTCAGTAAAATCATCATAACTTCTTATTGCTTCAATGGATTGACCTCAAATCAGTTTCACATGAAAGCTAACTCACGTGGCCAGTTTGAGTTGAAATCTTAGCCGATTCCATTCATAGAAACATCTCCAAATGTTGATCAAATTCCAGATGTTCTGCTGAAATTTGCTTCTGCATTCGTCAAATTGCATATATTTTTTGCACAAAACTACCTTTTTGTTCCAGAATGTCCAAAATACCTGGAATCATGAAACTATACCAAAAACACCTAGAAAATACTCGAATGATGACAAATAGCAAGTATAAATACTCACTAAAAGGCATCAAAATCGAGTGATATCAATTAATATGTCATCAAAGTATACCACTACAAATTTACAGACGTATGCCCTTAAGACATGATTCATGAGCCTCATAATTGTACTTGGAGGGTTTCTGAGTCCAAATGGCATAACCAGCCACTCATACAAGCCTTGTTTTGTCTTAAATGTTGCTTTCCATTCATCTCCTTCCTTCATCTTTACTTGATGATATCCACTCCTTAAATCAATATTGGAGAAGATTGTGGCTCCATTGAGCTCATCCAGTATTTCATAAAGTCTTGGAATGGGATGCCTATATTTGATTGTTATGTTGTTGATGGCTTTACAATCAACACACATCATCCATGTTCCATCTTTCTTAGGCACCAAAAGGACAGGTACAACACACAGGCTTACGCTCTCTCGAATATAATCTTTTGACATAGGCTTTTGTACTTGCTTTTCTAGCTCCTTTGCTTCTGATGGATTAACTCTATAGGCATGCCTGTTAGGAAATGGTGCTCCTAAAACAAGATCAATCTAATGTTCAATTCCTCTTATTGGAGGCAAGCCTGGTGGTATTACTTCATGGAGCACCTCCTTACACTTTTCTAATAGTTCAAGCATTTCAGGAGTTAGCCTTTGCTCTTCTTAACCTGGAAACATACTCTCTGTAAAGATCATTAGTAGCACATTGTCTTTGATTCCAGAGATCTCAAAACATTAGTAGGAGTAATATAAATATTAGTTTTGTTCAGCTTAGCTCCTTTAGACATAGATCTCTGCATATCTTGCACTTCTTGTGGAGTAAGAGGGGCTAGGGTGTGCTTCTTATTCTTGTGAGTGAAGGAGTAGTAGTTAGTTCTTGCATTGGCACCACATCACACATAGCAGTATCTTCATACTTGCATATGGTGAAAGGAATGGTGACATGTTCTAAAACCTTAAGTTTAGTTTCATCATTAAGCCATTTGAGTCGATATGGATGAGGGTTATTTTCCTTTTGGAGAAATAACTTATCAACCAAAAACTTGCAAACCACGTTAGTACAAGAACTTATACATCAATAATCAGACTACATACCTTGGAGTTTATAGTGCATCGAGAGTGAAAGATATTTTCTCTTTGAATAGTTTTTGGTTCCAATAATGCACTAAGAGCTCTTCTTATGACTAGTAACTCTCCAGTTTCTAGATAATCTACAATATGGTCATCATAATCTTCTTGTTCTTCCTCTCTTTCATCTTGAGACTCATAGTCTACATTTTCTTTAAGGATCATTACTCTCTGATTTGGATAGCCCCTTGTGTAGTGTCATTTTACCTGACATATAAAACAACTAATATCATGAGATCTTTGAGGTAGATCCTTACCTTGATCTATTCTGGTGGTTTTAGATGTTTAAGGTGCAGCCTTGTTGAATTTCTGCTCTGTCTCAAAAGACTTCCCTTTCTCAACACTCTTTTGTGGTTGAGACGGCCAGGGGGTCTTCTTTCGGTTAGCTAATGTTTTCCTCTTGATGTGTTGTTCATCTTGGACCGCAAAATGCAATATCTCTTCAAGATCATGGTATGTTTGCCGTTCCACCTTTCTACCAATTCTGTCATGAAGACCATCTAGGAATTGTACAATTAGAGATTCTTCAGAATCATCAACTTCCAATATGTTCTTTAGAGTCTCAAACTCATCAAAGTACTCCTCTACAGATTTAGTTCCTTGTGTAAGCTTTCTGAATTTTTGCTACATATTCTTGTGGTAATATATTGGAACATATCTCTTCCTCGCGTTAAATCTCACTTCCTTCCATGTGATAATGTGTCCACGCCTATGCCTTCTTATTTCTGACACATCTTTGTCCCACCAAGACAAAGAACTTTATGTAGGTTAATTTCCAGCTAGTGACACCTTTCCTTGCTCTGTATAGTCATAATACTCAAAGATGTACTCCATGTGTATTTAGCATTCAATATAAGCTTTTGGATTAACTTTTCCGGGAAATTTAGGGGAATTGAGTTTGATATCTTTGCCTACTCCTCTTCTATTTTCCTCATTATGATCTGTCTCTTGATGATACTAATTATAATTCAGATATGGTGGCTCTTCTTCAGAATCGGATGGATTTTCATTATCCTCCATATTTTCTCTATTAGCGTGTGTTCCACGTCTAGGCTGTGGTCTTTCAATTCGAGTCATGTGTTCTCCAAGATTCTGGAGTTGAGTTTGTATGTTCACAAGTAGTTGAGTAATATCCACATTTCCTTGGTCTCTCATAGTTTCTATTCTGAATATGTCTCTCAAAAAGCAAACACATCAAGTGCAAAAGAATCTGGAATTTTGTAAGTATTTTGAATCTGGAAACTAAAGAATCTTAAAAGTAGATGAACAAACACAATAAACACAAACAATCTTAATACTTGTCAAACGACCAAAACAACAGATCTAATACTTAAAACGAATCACGACCTAAACAAGAGAGTACACACTTTTATTTTTATTTTCAATTTATGGACTCAAAACATAACAAACAACCCCAGAAAAAAAAGCAGAAGATGAACAGACAAATTTGAAAAGAACTGAAAATTCAAAGGAAAAAAGGGTTAGGACCAAAGGTATGAACCTTTAGCTCTGATACCAGATGATATAGGACCAAAGTCAGAGATCCTAAGTGGCGGATAGATGGAGAACCAAAGTTGGACTAAGATCACTCTCAAAAGATTCTAGTGGACGAAGATGAAGAGGATATATCGATAAATGCCACACGAGGGATGGAAGTCTTGTGATAAGTCTGAACACTCAAGCTTCAAGGAATCTCACACAAGAGGTAGAGGCGTTTTTGGATTCTCTCCAAAAGAAACTATGAAACTAGGGTTTTTATTTCATTGAACTTAAGTGTTACATGTTGAGAAAGGACTTTATATATAGTCCAGCAGCATGAGACCTTCTAGGGTCGAAATTCATTACAAGAGGTTAAAATTGCAAAACAATAAGACTCAAAGCAACAGATTCGAAATTTAAATAAAGACTCAAGTACACTACTAACGACTCAAAATAAAAGACTAACGGTCAAATCCTGCAAAACAGAAAATAACCAGTTATTTATTCAAATGTAAATGCACACCTTAGATAGATTAGTGAGTTGTTCATTGATTTTTTAAGTGATTTGAGAAGCTCTTGAAATGGTGAATAATGCAACTTCTTGAATTTCTTGAGGAACTAATAGAAACAGATTTCTTAGAGTCTTAACTTGCTCTTGGGGGTTCTCTAACCTTCTCTTGTCAATCTCTTTTGCATTAGATTCTTCATGCTCAATTAAAGTGGTGAGATTTGCTACTGACTTGTTGAACTTCTCCCTCAAGCGTTTAGTTTCTGATCTTGTCTTTGGTGCTTGATCTATAGTTGATAGATTGATGATCTCTTTCTCAGATTATGTTGGATGAGTTTGGATGTCCTCATCACTAGTTTCAAAGTAATGGCATGCTCTCTATTTCTTGTTGGTGGTAACCCTTTTGGCTCCTTAAAGACATTTGCAAAATTATGCAACAGTTCAGACAGTGCTAGCATATTTGCACTATGGTATATGCTGTTATTCTCCAAACTGAATAAACTTATGCCTCTCTGCTTATAAGGCAGAAATATTTCAGGTTATAATGATTTTAAAGAATTATTTTTGTTGTGTATAGCATTATCACCCACAATTGTCACCAGCTTCCCTATATACACAAAAGATAACTCATGATGAGTATCTCAATCCACTTGACATTTTCCTAAAGTGTGTAACCATTAGATTCCGAGAATTATATATGCGTTTCCCAGTTCAAGTGATATGAAATCTACTTTAAAATCGAGTCCTTGAATAGTAAATGACACAATATTTCATTCTCCCATCCCATTCACAGACACACCCGTACCCAGTAATATTTCCAGAGATGTATAGTTTGTTGTCTCTAAATGAGCTAGCTCGACAATGGATGGAGCAATAAATTTATGGTTTTCACCACTATCCAGAATTATCACCACGATACACTTTTTAATTTTTCCTTGAACCTTTGTAGTGGTATGAGTAGAAAATCCCAAAAAATAACTCAAAGACAGTTCCATAAAAGTACCCTACGTAATTTCATCTTCATAATTTTCATCACATACTGTCTCATTAGTCACTTCCACATCAAATCCATTCAGCACTTTTAAAAAGTGTAAGGTAATATTAATATCAACTGAGAATTTCTCAGAGAAACCAGCTCTAGTTGCTCTGAATCATCGTATTTTTCTTTTCTCTATAACAAATCTTTTTTGGCCTATGACCATTATTTTCATCTTCATCCACTAGAATCAATTGAGAGTGAATTTAGTCCAGCAACGGTTCTCCATATGTGTACACATAAATATCCTTTACTTTTGATCTCAAATTCATGAAAAATCTTGTTCGGTGGTAGTTCTCCACAAACCACAAAGATATAGGGACTCTATATCAGGAACTAATATTTACAATGAGTGAGAATGAATCATATGAAGATGTTTGCCTTAATAGAAGAAGAGTCAAGATTCAAACATTTGAAGCTGCAACGCTTGCTTTACCAATGCCTCAGTTTGCCTTTCCTTTAAAGGAGGACTCTATTGGCTCCAACTCCAAGTCTCATCTAACTCTTAATGACATTCACATATATGTAGCAGTACAGATGTTTGTACAGATTCAATGTGAACTGCTTCCCTAATTTAAGCTTTTGGATGATATATATTAAGAGTAACAATACAAAAAAAATTGAAAGTCTTCAATTCAGCCATAACACCATTCAAAGAGCAGTAGAAAGATATATTGATTCACAAGAGTCTCCAACTTAGTCTAAGCCTACATGTAACCAAGTGCCAACAAAACTGAAAATTTCTCTGTACACAAACAATAGTAGATGAATGGTTTTTTCAACTACCCAACTTGAAAGCATCAACAGAGACCCAAACAAACACCAGATTTCCAGAAATTCATAAACACCACAAAAGACTGAAACTTTCCAGAAGAAGATTGCTTCTTCTTAAACATAAGCATACTGCTTCTTTCAATAGCAACCACCACGATTCCTGCTACAAGAACGTCCCAATCACCTGTCTAACCAAGAATCATCGCTAATGCATTCGCAGTGTAGAAACCAAGAAGCAGCAGGAATATCTTCATTGGGAAGTTTTTTCTTGGAGAGTTGATCTTCAACAGCAACTGTTTACCTATATCAGTCGCTACTCTGCCTAATCTTGTGCTACCAAGACCATTTTGTCTCCATTAATCTCTTCTCCTCCTGAAGTACCTGTGTCTAACGCAAACGCTATAATTCTCCGATTTTTTTCTTTCATCTAGAAACTACTGTAAACAAAAGTACTCAAATTGAAGAAATAATGAACCAAAACTAATCCAAATCGGAAAAAAAAAACGCTACCTTTTAGTCCATGAAGCTTTTATGAGGAACACATTTATCATAAAGGATCGACCTTTTTCAATTTCAAAGATCAATTATGATGATCGAAACACGCGTGAAGCTTGGTTTTGACTTTCCATAACAACTGGTTTTATGAGATTTAGGGAGAGGATGATGGATGACGATGACAAAAGGCGTTGAAGCTTACGAATTTTTACTCAAATTATAAAAAATAATAACTTTGTAAATTGAGTATTTTTATTTTATATTTTGAAAATAGGTATTTTTATTTTGTAATTTGGGAAATAAGTATTTTGGTTTATCATTTGAAAATAAGTATTTTTTTCATTCACACGAAGCATTTATCATTCACACAACCAGTTCACTATTCACATAAACTATTCATGATTCATACAAAAAAATTCATCATTCATACTAGCTATTCACATTCATCATTTACAAACAATTCCTCATTCACTAAACAAAAAAAAAATATTGAAATACAAAGATACCCTTTTAGCAAATTATAAAACATTTTAATACCATATTAAAAATGTCCGCCCAATTTTCTCAATTAAAAAGGACCTTTTTAAATTGAGAAAATTGTACACATAGGTACTAAAAGTTTTTTAATTTGTTAAATAGATATTTAAAAAAAATTGAAAAAAAAACCTCTTAACGAACTTAAATTTTCAAAAAAACACTTTTTATTTTTCTTTTAAAACTACACTTTCTTTTAACTAAAATTATTAAGTTAGCCTCATAATTTTATACAACATGATATTAATTAGTAAAGAGCCTAAATTATTACAGATAAATTATAAAACTGAAAATAAACTCAAAAATAAGATGACCACACAAATATGAAATATTTTAGCTCTCTATAGAATTTTGATATATTACTAACTGTGAGATGGATATCTGTAGAATATTTTGTATCAATTCAAATTCATATTTTTCTCTTATTTTGATTTTTTGTCAAATGTGCTCTAATTTTTCATATTTACTCTCTCGTCCCAAGAAAACCACGATTAATGCTTCTTGAAACATCTATTGAAAAATTTCAAGCCCTATAGAATTTGTCTATTGTTCATAGCAGAGTTTAACCCAGAAGGAAGCTTTGTTTGCTCTAAGTCGTCTCCATCTCCTCTACTTGGTTTTCCTCTTCGTCAACATTTGATCTAGGATGGATCCACCTTCGTACAAGACAACATTTTCTTGACACAACTTACATACTTGGTAAATTTTTGGATGATAACTTCTCTGATTTTAGTGTTCGTCTCGTATTTGGGATGGACCTTGATGTAATCGAGCTTGTCATGTATAATAGAATATTTTTGTTATATTCTACATGGTACTCAGTCGATTACTCTTTGTAAAAACTGTATATATTTATGAAGTTAAAAATATTGATATATAAATAAGACTTAGTTTTTATTTTTACTATGTCCATATTTTCTCATGCAATTTTCAAAAAATAAAAAATAAGTTACTTTTCAAAATAAAATAAAAATAATGTAGTTTTCAAATACGGATGTATGAATATGGTCGTTTTCAAAATCTCTCTTTTTTAATAATTTGTATAAATTACTATTATATAACATTTTCTCATGTTTCAATTATATTAAGTAACTCAAATATTTAATGAGTAATTTATTCAATTGGGTACTTTTGTTCTTTATTTTTGGAAATATGTATTTGTGGTTTTTAATGTGGGAAATAGGTACTTTTGATTTTTTATTTGACAAATAATTATTTTTGTTCATTCATACGACCAATTCATCATTCCCATAAACAATTCACCATCACATTGACTATTCATCATTCATACAAACAATTCATTATTCACACGAACAATTCACATTCATCATTCATAAACAATTCATCATTCACGATACAAAAAATACCTAAATACAAAGAGTTTTATAAACTACCTTTTTAACAAATTATAAAACTTTTTAGTACCATATTACCTAATTTTCTCATATTTGATATAATGTTTTAATAAAAGTAATTCAATAATATTTTAATACAGGTTAAATGTTTATACACTCTTCCTTTTTACCTTAACCGCATATATTTCTTCTTTAAGATAAAGTTTTTAGTTTCGTCGTTCTTCTCAAATGACAGTCTCCGATCCTCTATCGAACACACATCGGCTTCCTTGTATTCTTCATCTAGGACTCCGGCGAACCCACCAGGTGTCTTACCATATGAAATTTTGATTTCAAAATGGAAGGATGTAATTATACAGCTCTGCAGTGCATGTAAGATAGAGGTAAAGAAGACATGCGACTTTAGTACATCAGTCTTCCATCCTTAAATTAACCTTGATGAATGTGTTTTTCCCCCAAGCATGCGAACCCTGAAGATAGAAATGCTGAAGCACGAGTGAATGTTGTAAAGGGACTCACATATATGTGTGAGACTATTGGAGATTCTGAAAAACAATGACATGTCTCTTTTTCTTCTTATCAAAACTGAAGTAGGATACTTTACTGAAAGCTCTTGATGACTATTTAGTATATAATAGAGGTCACGTAGGTTCTTGGGTTCGTTAAACTACAATTCATGGGCTTGATAAATTTGCATACATCCTTTGTAAGAAAATCGGCACAAATTCAGCAATTGATCTTTTTGATTTGCATCTCGCTACTCGTCTAATTGGAGGTATTAGAAAGCAAAGAGTGGAGAAAATGGATAAATAAAGAGAAAGTGCTGCTAAAGTTCTTTAAAGGATTTTGTATCACAAAACTTTGACCATCCCGTTCATACCTTTTCGAGAAAAACTTGAAGAGATTCTTCCTAAAAAAACAGACTTACAATGGGCGATAAGAAAATCCTAAATACTTAGTTGATTTGTCAATTTCATAGTGTTTATCTGACTATGCATTCTTTTGTAGGTTCTATGTTGATTTCCCACGTTTCGTTGAGCTAGTATAACTTCATTATTACAACAAAGAGTTGATGTCTAGATTAGTAGTTTCAATTGGAGGATTACAAGATTCTCTTAAAAAACAAACTTCACTCTCTACATTATTGTAGTATATTAGAGAAGGTGATCTTAAACAACAACAATCAAGAAAGCCGAAGATGTGAAACACATGTGTAACTGATATCACTCGGTTTTAACGCTTTTTAGTGGGTATTTATACTTACTATTTAGCGTTATCCGAGTGTTTTCCTTGTCTTTTTAGCATGTTTTCAGGATTTTTGAGTTTGGGACGTTCTGGAACAAAAAGGATGATTTTCAGGAGAATTCAAGTGAAAATGGACCAAATGGACATGGAAGGATCGATTTGGAGTAAAGAATAATCAATCCAAATCAGGGACAAGAGGAGACCAATCGATCCAAGGAGGGATAGATCGATCCAAACCACTGGAAAAGTTACGGAGAATCAGATCGATCGATCCAACCTGGATCGATCGATCCCTTTACACGAGCTGGAGAGAAATCAAGCAAAAAGACACATTTTCCCTTAAGATCTATCCTTATTTTGATTTACTTGGGTTTTATTTTCTTTTTATTTTCAGACTATAAAAGCCTTTTGGCTTATTTTTATTTTATCAAGTCTTTTATCGCTCAATTGATTGGAGAATTTTTCAGAGATAAGAGATCTGCATTTGTTTTCGAGAGGATTTTATGAACTCTGATTTCTGTATATACAGTTTGGCTTTTGAATTCTTCAATGTTTACTCAATCATGATTTATGTTCTTGCTATCATGTCTGAGTAGTCACTTTGTTAGGTTTTAGGGTTTTCCTAGGAAGACCAGGTTAATTGTTAGGGTTTAATAGAATGGATTGAAATCTGTTAGGTTCTCAGTCTAGATTTTTTCTTAGTGCATAATTAGAGTAGCTAACTAGTTCATTGATCATAGAATTATAAACTCAAAGGGATTTAATTTAGAAGTCTGACATAATCTAGATGAATAAGTGTCTTTGCTTGCGGGAGTATTGTCTTAGGGGCTTATGAAAATATCGAATCTGAATTGCAATGCATGATCGAATTATCTAAATACGGCGGGAGTTTGTCTTTAGTAATTCGAGCATAGGGATCTAATACTTCGGGAGGAGATTAGTCTATTGTCGTCTTTTGAGTTGGGAACTATTTTCAGTAATTAATCATGCATGTTAACTTTGACCTTTAACCTAAATAATTGTGGAATTCTCTATTGCCTAGCGTTTTCGTTAATTTTTTTACAATCGTTTTTACTTCATCGTTATTTTTATTTCTTTATTACAATCATTACTTTATTATGTTCTTAGCTTAATTCAATTTAAAACTCAGAGTCGTACGTTCTTGGTCTATATGGATTCGATCCCTCATATACTATTGTGTTTGCTGTGCACTTGCAGTGAATATATTTGGGTTAAAACCTGAGTGTATCAGTAACTGTGAACAGTGAAAATGAATTGTGAATCATGTGCGTTAACTGTAAAAAAGGTTTGACATCATTTTACCCCCCCCCCCAACTATATCTATCCAACTTTTTCCCCAAACTTGTTAGCTCTTTATTTTCACACCTGAATTTATATCTTTAATCATCCGACCATGACACACAGGTTTTAACCCAAATATATTCACTGCAAGTGCACAGCAAACGCAGTAGTATAAAAGGGATCAAATCTACAGAGACCAGAAAAGCACGACTCTCAGTTTAAAATCGAGTTAAGCTAAGAACATATTAAAAATGATGATTGTAACCGAAAAATAAAAACAACGATAAAATAAAATGATTGTAAAACGATTAAAGAAAACACTAGGCAATAGAGAATTCTGCAGGTATTAAGGTTAAAGGTCAAGGTTAACATGCAGGATTGATTACTGAAAATAATTCCCAACTCGAAAGACAACAATAGACTAATCTTCTCCCAAAGTATTAGACCCTATTCTCGAATTACTAAATACAAACACCCGCCATGTTTAGATAATTCGATCATACATTTCAATTCAGATTCGATAAGTTCATAAGCCCCTAAGACAATACTCCCGCAAGCAAAGACACTTATTCATCTAAATTATATCAGACTTCTAAACGAAATCCCTTTGAGCTTATAATTCTATGATCCATGAACTAGTTAGCTACTCTAATTCATGCACTAAGAACGAATCTAGACAGAGAACCTAACAAGTTTCAATACATTCTATCAAACCCTAACGATTAACCTGGTTTCCCCTAGGAAAACCCTAAAACCTAACAAAGAGACTACTTAGACATGATTGCAAGAACAGAAATCATAGATTGAGTAAACATTGAAGAATTAAAAATCCAAATTGTATATAAAGAAATCAAAGTTCATAAATCCTCTCAAATACAGATGTAGATCTCTTCTCTCTGGAACTCAGCGATAAAACTTGTTCTAAAACTTAATAAAACTTCTCTCTCTCATAAACCTAATACAAAAGGGCTTTTATAGTTTTTAAACAAATGAAAATAAAGTCTAAATAATAGAAAAAAACTATTGATAGATCTTTAGGTCAAATGCATCTTTTAGCTCGTTTCTCATTCTTCTCGACATAGGGGATCGATCGATCCAGTGATGGATCGATCGATCTAGGCTTCCAGGGATCGACCGATCCAATCATGGATTGATCGATCTAAACTTTCGCAAAACTCCAAGTGATTTGGATCGATTGATCCATGCTTGGATCGATCGATCTATCCTTGTCCGAGATAATTCTTCATTTTGCATTTGAATTCTTCCAAAAGTCATCCTTTTTGCTCTAGAACGTCCCAAACACTGAATTTCCTGAAAACATGCTAAAACCAAAGGAAAACACTCGGATAATGCAAAATAATAGGTATAAATACCCACTAAAAGGTGTTAAAACCGAGTGATATCAACTCCCCCAGACTTATCTGAAGAAGAGGTTTGAAAAGAACCACACATGAACTCTCAGAATCTCAGCAGCCCAAGTTCAAACATCAAAAATCACAAGACACCAATCCTAAACAACCACTACAAATTAACTGTTTACCACCACATAACCAATGACATGCTTCCTACTCTAAATCCCAAATCAATCAAACCATCAAACCATTTCAACCATCTCTCTACATTCAAATTAGTACAAATAGTGCGTTCTTGCCTATGGGGTATCGATCAATGCCCGCTAAAGTATCTTTTCTATCAAAGTGCCTATACCTAACAGAGCATCCAACGACTTCCGATCCTGACCCTTTTTCCCCCTTTCTCACTTCTTTTTGAAAGAATCGCACTTTTCTGCGTTTTTCTTTTCTTTTTTATATTTTTTTCGAAACAACCGCACTTTTCTTCGTTTTACTTTTCTATATTTTTTTCCTTACGGATTTTAAAGCAGAACGACAATGACTACGGAATTCTAGATCACGCTTTCAACACTTTTTCTAAACCGGTTTTTCTGAAGGGAGGGAGAGAAAGGATTTGCATCATACTTAAAGAACTTGTCGGTTTTACAGAGAACTGAAGAGCAAAATACCCAGCTTTCAAAGTAAAACCAACACAAAAGCAAGAAAATTAAGATCAAATTTAAGTCATGTCCAAGTAGAGCTAGCATCAAATCATTAACGATCCAAAAGACCATAACTTTCAAAAGCATAGAAATTAGTCAATGGGGTTCCAATCCTAAGTGCAGCAGTTAATCTAAGTCAGCAGTCAAGTAGAGAATGATATTGAACTTACACCGGGTTAGTAGTCATCATAGATTCTGTCATTATTCCTTCGACTCAACTAGACTCATTTAACAAAATGAAAATTTTACCAAAATAACAAAACACCAAAATAATGTTAGTAACTACCATATCTCCTCCCCCAGACTTACTTCACACTTTCCCGGTGTGAAAATAAACCTAGAAGAAGGAAAAATGATCAGAATATAAGTAAGTCTAAACACCAAAAATCGAAAATAAAAAGAAAATACATAAGTCCAAAGTGAAAAAGAAACGATAACCAGGAAATGTTCAGTCTGAAGCCTGTCCCGAACTGCCAGCTCTTCGTGCTCTGCGACCTGAAGAATCCTCGTCCTCATCACTCCTATCTCTATGTGCTCTGAAGCATTCCGGTCGTCTAATCTTCGCTAATGCTCCCCATATCCTCTTAACCATGTTGTGGGTCCTCTCAGCAGCATCTGCCGTCCATCTAATCGTCTCGGTGTCCGTGAAGTCGGGTTGCCAAGGTGTCAAGTCGTACTCACTGAAATCCTCAGGTAGGATAGGTGAATCATCCTCTGGACTAGGTTCCTCGCTGCTGTCTCTGAGTAGACCGCCTACTACGAATCGACCCTCGGGAAAGTCCTGGTGCATCAGGCACAGGTTCTACCCCATCAACTAAATGATTAGCTCCTAGAAGTAAACGAATGTTCTCCAGGGAAGAGACGCTAGTGAGATCCTCTTACGGCAGCAGGATCTTGCACCTCTGACCTCCCGAGTGCAGAAAAATATAAGCTTGGTCCTTGGTAAACCACCTGGTCGAGAAAAGGAAGGGCCAAACCACACGGTTTCTTAACATCGATGGGGTAAACAATCCGAGAGGAATCCCGATATGTAGGATAACCGAGGTAACCAAGCTACCCATCACCTCAATCCGAGACGGATTCCACAGCGCATCTAGCTTCTGCCTAGCTAGGATCTTAGCAAAAATCCATCTAGGTTGGCATCATGGCTAACTGGATCCTGGTCAGCCTCATAAGTCACCGCCGTGTGATGGAAAATGGCGAAATGGAGAAGCTCAAGCTCCTGAGTACTGACCGATGCCGCTTCAGACTTTCTGAAGAAAGTGTACCCCAATACCTTGAGTGCAATGCGGATAGCCGGGTTGCGGATACCGGTAAGCTTCGCCTCTCGAGAATTGTACCACCCGTGTGTTATGACATTCCAAAAATTCGTGTAGGAGTAGAAGGTGGGCAACTCAGGTAGATGCCCTTCGTCCCAAAATCCAAAAATGGGACCGAACTCAGCCATCAAGATCTTGTAAAGAATACCGCAGCAAAAGAACTGTACCTCAGACTCGGTGATGAATGGGTTCCGCGGATCTGGACCATGGGTGTGGATGTAGAACGAGGCTAAGAATTATCTCGCAAAATCAGGATAGAGAGGGTAGTCTCGGAACGGGAAGGTTCCAAGACCCATCTGGTGGAACAGCTCCACAACATCATCGTCTAATCCTAGCATCGCTAAAGTCTGATGATAGGCAAACCGGGTCGGCTCCAGCTTGATTTTCATCAAAGCATTGTAGAACATGGAATTATAATGATCCCATTTGTCAGATAACTTGTGCTCTTTCCAGCCTTTGTGACTTTTGAGTTGTGAAACTACCAAATTGAGGCGGTAATTATTGAACTGTGTCCTTGATTTTCGAGGCCATGGAGATTGAGTGAACCTCGGATCAAGGACTGGATCGACTTCTTCGATCTCCTTGTTGTTGGTGCTGCTACTAGCAACCGGTTTTCCTTTTTCCTTAGCGGTAGCTTTTGTCTTCTTTTCCGCTGGCGGTCTAGCAGAACTCGAGCGATCGGTCTACGGGTGATTCTGCTTAGCTGTTCTGCTCCGGGTTGATTGACATGTCCTGGTAGTTGCTGGTTGATGTGGTCCTTTGTCACTCTTGTTTTCAGAATCGTCCAAATCGTAAATGAAGTTACGTGTATCCATCCTAAAAATAAAAAGACTCCGAAGCAAAATGAGTGTCTCGTTCAATCCAAAACATCCATATCATGAAGTTTCATACTCAAAACAACCGTTTTCAAAGGTTTTAAAACAATTCTAATGAAAAATTTCAAAAGAAATCGTAATAAAACCAATAGAAATCGAACCAACATATTCTAGCAATCCATATTCAATCCTAGAGCATTCCACATTCTCAATCAATCCAACAACTCCCTAAAACCATCCAAATTCCACAAAATCCAAAATTCCTTTTGAAAACTCAACCCGAACTTATCAAAATTGAAAATTCGACATAAATCAACTAAAATCCATATGCATGTATCAATCAAACACCACATGCATGTAGTAAGTCCATAATCCATCAATTACAAACCCTAAATCAACCAAAATCCTAAATCCATAAAAACCCCCAAAATTTTTGGAATTTCAAAGAGAAAAAGGGTTTCTTACCTTTATTGAATCAAAAAACTGGTTTGATATTCGGAAAGAGATCGAAAAATCGAGTGGAATGGGCTCAAGAAACGCAAAATCTGTTGAGATATGAAGAAGATTGAGGTTGGGAGATTTAGAGGTTTTTGAAAAGTTTGAATGTTGATAATGGAGGAAAAAAGGTTTTAGATCGAATGGGGGAGAAGAAATAGGGTGAAAATAGGTTTAGATTGATTAAAACCGGTTTATCATCCAAAATCTGGTTCAATTTAAGTCAAATTAGACATACCTGGACGACGGATCGATCGATATAAACTTACGTAAAAACTGCAGTTTTAAGGATCACTCGATCCAAATGTGGATCGATCGATCGGACGGCTTTCTTGAAACAGGTACCGATGGATCGATCGATCCAACTAAGGATCGATCGATCTTAACTTACGTCAAA
This sequence comes from Iberis pinnata, assembly GCA_900406425.1. NCBI lineage: Eukaryota > Viridiplantae > Streptophyta > Magnoliopsida > Brassicales > Brassicaceae > Iberis > Iberis pinnata. The sequence goes on along the minus strand of OVBE01000658.1, from coordinate 27,086 downwards.
TCTGCTTTAACCTGGATCGATTGATCTGAACCCTCGACCAGACCACCTTTTTCCTGAACTTCTGAAACACTTTGAACTCGAAATTAAAAGTTAAAAATTAGTAATCCTCAAACTAAACTGACTCAAAACTTGAAATACTAAACTAAAGAAGACTCGAAACAGTGGGTTGCCTCCCACTCAGCGCTTGTTTAACGTCATGAGCTTGACGGTACTCACCTCTAAACGGAGGTTGGTTCAACAAGAGAAATCTCAAATTCCTCCAGGAGATTTGAGGTGGCTAAATAAGGTTTAAGCCTTTGCCCATTCACCACAAATTCATTCCCTTGACGATTATTAAGAACAATTGCACCATACGATTTCACTTCTTTTATCATAAACGGTCCAGACCATCTAGACTTCAACTTTCCAGGGAAGAGTTTCAATCGAGAATTGAACAGCAGTACCTGGTCACCTGGTTGAAAGTCTCATGGAATGATTTTCTTGTCATGTGCAGCCTTAGTCCTTTCCTTGTAGATTCTTGAGTTATCATAAGCTAAGTGACGAATCTCTTCAATTTCATGCAACTGATTGAGACGCCTTTCTGTTGTGGTCTTTATGTCAAAGTTCAGAAACTTGACAGCCCATGTAGCTTTGTACTCCAATACTACAGGTAGGTGACAGGTATTACCATTGACAAGGTTGAAAGGTGTAGTACCAAAAGGAGCCTTGAATGCAGTTCTGTATGCCCATAGAGCATCATCAAGGTTCAAAGACCAGTCTTTCCTAGACCCATTTACCGTTTTCTGCAAGATAGCTTTGATTTCCCTGTTAGAAACCTCCACTTGTCCACTTGTCTAAGGGTGATATGGTGATGCAACCTTACGCTTCACCCCATGCTTCCTAAGCAATCCATCAAAGACCCTATTGATGAAATGAGTACCTCCATCACTAATAACAACTCTAGGGACACCAAACCTGGGAAAATCACAGACTTGAACATCTTTAGTACCACTTTCGCGTTATTAGTGGGGCTAGCAATTGTTTCAACCCACTTAGACACATAATCAATAGCAATCAAAATGTAAAGGTTATCATGAGAAACAGGGAAAGGACCCATAAAGTCAATTCCCCACACATCAAAAACCTCTACTTCAAGAATGAAGTTTTGTGGCATCTCATTTCCCTTTGAAATATTCCCTTGTCTCTAACATGAATCGCAGCGAGAGATGTATGCATGAGCATCCCTGAACATAGTTGGCCACCAGAAACCTGCTTGGAGTACTTTAGAAACCGCCTTGAATGTGGCGAAGTGACCAGCATAATCTAAACCATGACATTGATACAGAACATTCTGAATCTCCTCTTCAAGCATACATCTCCCAAACATACCATATTTATATAGCTTGTAGAGATATGGTTCATCCCAGTAGTAATGTTTGACATCCCATAAGAACTTCTTCTTACGGTATCCCGAGAAATCTTGTGGTACAACATCAGCAGCTAAGTAGTTAGCAAAATCTCGAAACCAAGGAGTAATCAAATCAGTTTTATGGGGTCTAGGGATGGAGAGATTCGCCTCCGTGATAGTGCTTATTGCACATATGCGTTCCTCTGGAAAAGAATCATCTATAGGAACGTCTTCTTTGACTTGAATTCAAGAAAGATGATTTGCAACTCCTTTCTTAATGCCACTCTTGTCTTTAATCTCCAAATCGAATTCCTGCAAAAGCAAAATCCAACATAATAATATGGGTTTAGCATCCTTTTTAGAAAGGAGATACCGCAATTCCGCATGACCGATGTGGACTACAACTTTGGATCCTACTAGATAGGATATGAACTTCTCAAAGGAAAAGACAATCGCTAGGAGCTCTTTCTCAGTTGTTGCATAATTGCGTTGAGCTATATCAAGAGTCCTAGAGGCATAGTAAATGATGTGAAGCTTCTTATCCTTTCGCTGTCCAAGAACAGCTCCCACAGCGAAATCACTTGCATCATACATCACTTTAAAGGGCAAATCCCAGTCCGGTGGTTGCACAATAGGAGCACTTATCAAAGCTCCCTTGATCGATAAAAAAGCAAATTGACAATCGTCATCCCATTCAAACTTGACATCCTTGTACAGCAGCTTCGTAAGGGGTCTAGAAATCTTCAAGAAGTCTTGAATGAATCTTCTATATAAGCATGCATGACCTAAGAAACTGCAAATGTCCTTAACGCATTTAGGAGCTTGCAAGTTAGTCATCACTTCTATCTTAGCCTTATCAACTTCAATCCCTTTCTCATAGATCTTGTGTCCTAACACAATCTCATTCGTCACCATGAAATGATACTTCTCCCAGTTCAGCACTAAATGCTTATCTTCACACCTCTGAAGAACCCTGCACAAGTTAGCAAGACACACATCGAAAGAAGAACCATAGACAGAAAAATCATCCATGAAAGCTTCCATAATATCTTTAATAAGGTCAGTAAAGATAGACATTATGCATCTCTGAAAAGTTGCTGGAGCATTACACAAACCGAAAGGCATCCTGCGATAAGCATAAATACCAAAAAGACATGCGAATGTCGTCTTCTCCTGATCGTCTGGGTGAATCGGAATCTGAAAGAAACCTGAATAACTGTCTAAGAAACAATAGTAAGGGTGATTAGACAATCTTTCTAACATCTGGTCAATAAAAGGTAAAGGAAAATGATCTTGCGGGTTGCAGCATTCAATTTCTTATAGTCTATACACATTCTATGACCTGTAATAGTTCTAGTTGGAATCAACTCATCGTTCTCGTTCTTAACCACTGTTATTCCCCCTTTCTTAGGAAGTACATGAACAGGACTGACCCAACTACTATCGGATATAGGATAAATAATACCTGCATNTGTAATAGTTCTAGTTGGAATCAACTCATCGTTCTCGTTCTTAACCATTGTTATTCCCCCTTTCTTAGGTACTACATGAACATGACTGACCCAACTACTATCGGATATAGGATAAATAATACCTGCATCTAGAAGTTTCATTATCTCTTTCTTAACAACATCTTTTAAGTTAGAGGTTAACCTTCTCTGATGTTCTACAAAAGTCTTAGATTCATCTTCTAAATGTATCCTATGCATGCACAAGTCTGGTGAAATCCCTGTGATATCATCTAAGGTATAACCTAGAGCTCTACGATACTTTCTTAGCTTAGAAAGAAGTAAGGCGATCTCTATGTTATTCAAATCAGCATTCACTATCACGGGATAAGTAGAATTAGGACCTAGAAATGCGTACCTTAGCACAGTTGGAAGAGGTTTAAGTTCATGTTTTGGAGCTTTCAGCTCGCTCCATTCATCAGTAAGGGGCGCAGGGTACGGTTTAGGTGGAGACTTGGCAGCTATCTCCAACGATTCCACTTGGTTGGCCATCCATTCAATACTCCTACAAGAGTCTAACATCCTGATATAACCTGAAACATCATCTCTAAGGAAAAAAGACTCATCAGCAGCGTTAGTCAATGCAATTTCTAGAGGATCATCAAGTAAGAAGTTATCAGAAACTCCCTCAACAGCCTTTGTGATGGTGTTTACCCAAAAGGATTTGGCATCTAGAGCTGGTTTCTTCAAAACATCTTGTAGATTGAACTTCATAACCATATCACCGAGATGAAGATCGATCTTGCCTTTCTTTACATCAATAATAGCTCCAACTGTTGCCAAAAAGGGTCTTCCCATTATGAGAGGATCTTTTGGTTCTTCTCCAAGCTCCAGAACCACAAAGTCGGTTGGTACAAAAGTTATCCCAATCTTCACAAGAAGGTTCTTAAGAACTTCGACGGGATACTTCACAGAAAGATTAGCTAAGATGAGTGAGATCTTGGTGCCTTTTATATCAGTCATATCCAACCTTTTAGCCAAAAAAAGAGGCATAAGGTTCACACTAGATCCCAATCACAAAGAGATCTTGCGAATGTAATATCACCAATATTTACTGATAGAACAAAGCTTCATGGATCTCCAAGTTTCTTAGGCATACGGTTCTGAAGTATCGAGCTACATTCTTCTGTGATTATCATTTTTCCCTCTTCTAAAGTGATCTTGCTCGTGAGCATGTTCTTGACAAATTTCCCTAAAGAAGGAATCATTTGACAAGCATCAGAGAATGGTAACCGAGCGGTCAGTTCGTTGATCATCTCCTTGCACTTTGCATCTTCTAGATCTTTTCTAGACTTCTTCAGTTGCACTGGGTATGGAACCTTAGGATTGTAAACTCGAACTAGAGTTTCAGCATTCTGGGGAGTGGGATCGATCTATCCATGCTTGGATCGATCGATCTCCTTGGTTTTCAAATCTAAGATCGACGGATCGATCAATCCAATAGGGATCGATCGATCTGAACTTACGGAAATCCCTGCCTTAATAGGATCGATCGATCCATGCTTGGATAGATCGATCTCAACCTCTACGGATTTTTCCAAATTCCCTTTTTCTAGCTGGTTTTTCAGTTTCTTTGACCAGAACTTCATCAGCTTTTTCTTTCACAACCAAAGACTTTCCACTTCTCAACATAACAGCACTCACAAATTCCTCCTTGGAGCTTGAATCAGACATCCTAGAAAGAAAACTTGGTGGTTGCTTCACAGCTTTAGCGGTTTGAACCACTTGAGTATCCAGATGCTTGATATGAGAGGACAAGCTTTCGAACTTTGATTCAAATCACCATATATGCTATCCATCTTGACATTCAAGTTCTTCTCGGTCTGTTGCTGACCGTCTAGTATCCTTTTTAGCATAGCTTTCATCTTATCCTCTTGTTGAGCTTGAGGTGGAGGTGCTTGTTGATAAACATGCTGAGATTGTTGTTGAAAGCCGCCTGAATTGTAGTTTGGAACAAAGCTCATATTCCGGCTTCCTTGAAAACCATTCCCTCAAACTTTTTTCACAAAAGTCTTTTAGACAAAACCTTTGTTGAACCCTTGATTATATCTTTGGTTGAACACTCTCTTACCTTGGCTATTGATGTAGCTCACTTCCTCTTCTACAACCTGAGGAGCTTGAAGAGAAAAACAGTCCACTTCAGTCTTCTCTACGTCTTCAGAATGTTTTTGATTTTTATTATTGAGAAGTTGAGTAAGAAGCATTTTCACTCCCGCCAGTTCTGAGGATTCTGAGTCAGATGATCCTTCCCTTTTATCCAAATGTGGGCAATGATTAGTGCTACTTGCAGCTAAGTTGCCTATAAGCTGATATGCTTCATACACTGGCTTGGTCATAAAATCTCCATTACTAGCTATATCCAAAGAAAGCCGATATTGCTGCTTAATACCTTTGTAAAAGGTGTTCAGAAGATTCAGCTTGGAAAATTCATGGTGAGGACAAGCCCGGAGATACTCCTTGAATCTATCCCAAGCTTCATAAAAAGACTCTGAGGGACCTTGACGAAACTGAGAAATCTGATTTCTCGGATTATTAGTCCTAGTAGGAGTGTAGAACTGATTCAAGAACTTGAATTTACAGTCATCCCGAGTTTCTATGGAGTTAGGTTTTAAAGACTTTAGCCACCTTAGAGCTCTGTCCGCTAGAGAATGATTAAAGAGCTTACAATTCATAAAGTCTCGAGAGACTCCATCAAGTTGTACAGTGCTACATATGTCCTCAAAGCTGTCTATGTGATCCATGGGGTGCTCAGTAGGAAGACCACGGAATTGACTCTGATATATGAGTTGAATGAGCTGGAATGGGAAATTATAATCTTGTCTCTGAGGTTGACGAGGATGTAGAGCATTCCTATTAGTGAGGAAAGCTTCAGGGTTGTTGAAGTCTCCAACGTGAACCATGTCTTGCTGAGGTGGGTGATTGAAAGCCTGTTCTAATGGGTCATTCAGCAAAATAACTTCAGGTTCCATCTAATTACCATTACCACCTCTTTGAACTCCTTGTGGCACTTGATTGCCTAATTCTCCTCCACCTACCGGACTGATAATTGCATTGTCTATCTCAAGAGGTGGAAATGGGTTGTTGTTTAACCATGTTTCATCAACTGGGATCCGACGAACTACAGGGGGGTCGTTCGGATCTTCGAGAAAGAACGGATTAGGAATGAGGTTATCCCCCATCGTGTTGGAGGATTGAGAGTTCCTTCTCGCCTTTATAATTGAACGTTCTAGATCCAAGAGTTCCTTGTTACCGGGGCTGAGTAATTCCTTTGACTTGTTAGATCGTTGGATCATCAACCTGTAAAAAATAAAATCAAGAATAGAGAAACACGATTAGTACTATAAAAAGAAAATATCCTTGTCTAAACTCTAAAGAAAACTTAAGAGGCACTATTGGTCCCTGACAACGGCGCCAAAAACTTGATACACTCAGGTTTTAACCCAAATATATTCATTGCAAGTGCACAGCAAACGCAGTAGTATTTAAAGGATCGAATCCACAGAGACCAAAAAAGCACGACTCTCAGTTTAAAATTGAGTTAAGCTAAGAAAAGATTAAAAATGATGATTGTAACCGAGAAATGAAAACAATGATAAAATAAAAACGATTGTAAAATGATTAAAGAAAACGCTAGGCAATAGAGAATTCCGCATGTATTCGGGTTAAAGGTCAAGGTTAACAGACTAATCTTCTCCCGAAGTATTAGACCCTATTCTTTAATTACTAAATACAAACTCCCGCCGTATTTAGATAATTCGATCATGCATTTCAATTCAGATTCGATAAGTTCATAAGCCCTTAAGACAATACTCCTGCAAGCAAAGGCACTTATTCATCTAGATTAGATCAGACTTTTAAACCAAATCCCTTTGAGTTTATAATTATGTGATCAATGAACTAGTTAGCTACTCTAATTCATGCACTAAGAACGAATCTAGACTAAGAACCTAACAAGTTTCAATCCATTCTATCAAACCCTAACGATTAACCTGCGTTCCCCTATGAAAACCCTAAAACCTAACAAAGAGAATCACTCATACATGATTGCAAGAAAAGAAATCATAGATTGAATAAACATTAAGCCAGATTGTACATAAAGAAATCATAGTTCATAAATCCTCTCAAATACAGATGTAGATCTCTTTTCTCTGGAACTCAACGATAAAATTTGTTCTAAAACTTAATAAAACTTCTCTCTCTTATAAACCTAAGCCAAAAGGGCTTTTTATAGTTTTTAAACAAATGAAAACAAAGTCTAAATAATAATAAAAACTAGTGATAGATCTTGAGGTCAAATGCGTCTTTTAGCTCGTTTCTCATTCTGCTCGACATAGGGGATCGATCGATCGAGTGATGAATTGATCGATCTAGGCTTCCAGGGATCGAACGATCTAAACTTTCTTAAAACTCCAAGTGGTTTGGATCGATAGATCCATGCTTGGATTGATCGAAATTTCCTTGTCCGAGATAGTTCTTCATTTTGCACTTGAATTCTTCCAAAAGTCGTCTTTTTTGCTCCATAACGTCCCAAACACCGAATATCCTGAAAACATGCTAAAACACAAGGAAAACACTCGGATAACACTAAATAATAGGTATAAATACCCACTAAAAGTTGTTAAATTTGAGTGATATCAGACCCCCTAAACAACTCGATCTCATCTTAAATCGACACCTACAATTATTAAGTCCTAAATGCGATGTAATCTTAATATATCGCAGTTAGAAATTTTGTTAGAGGGTCAAAATAAACCATCCTAAAACTGAACCAATTAAAAAGCATCACTTGAAACGACATGACAGGGGCTGTCGTTGGAGACTTGTAGCTTGGGTACCAACGGGTGCAACTCGGGGGATGGGAATGGTTCATTCTCTAATAAACGTGAGAAATCAGTGGTTGACTCTACCATGCTGAATGAAACAACATTTTTTAGCGAGCAGATGATGCTCAGTTTGATATCAAGTAAGTCCTATACGAGTTTTCCGGCGAGTGGGGGATATTGCAAGAGGGATGAGGAGAGTAAAAATGTGAGATCAGGTATGATGATAGAGTCAAATAAAGGACGAGACAAAATGATCAACACACTCAAACTTTCAAGAATTTCATTTAGTCTATCTAAGCCAAATCATTAAGTGGTTTCAATTCTAACATCCTAATCATGCATTGAAACAAACGTAAGTAAAAGTCAACTTAAAAGTCAAATTCAGCAAAAGTCAACATCAGTCAAGAAAAAGTCGACTAAAATTGGACATATAAATCAAAAGGAAAGACTGAGAAAATGGGCAAAGGCAATCGATTCGGGGGATCAAATGATATTTTATGATGTCACTACTCACATTCCGGTGCTAACCCTTAGTCTAGAATTCCACTAATTAGACTAATCTACTCTCATGGCACTAATCCATCTCCTAATGATGCAACTAAGAATAGTCCCTTGGATAATTGCATAAAAGAAGGCATTCAAATCTATTTCATCAACAACTACTTAACTAGCTAAGAACAATCCCTTGGATAGCATCATTTAGCAAACAATAATTGGTTCCGACATTTCATCGAACACCTTCCGGGCATAATTCATCGATAGTCTAAACTTGAATGGCCAAGACAAATTTAGCATTAAGCACACCTATTGTTTGAAGATCTGATCTATTGATCCTCTAAACATCATATTCAATCATCTAATCCCCCTAATCTACCTAACCCAAATGCTTATGATTGAACTACTCACTAATCATGGGTAATACACACATTCCAATGGTGAAAGTATGCATAATCATGATTAGAAACATAAGGTAAAGAGAAATCAACAATCATAGAAAAGATCAACTTCAAATTAAAAACCAAGATAAAAGATAGATTACAAAGTTTTCTTAAGAGAGCAAAACTAAGAAAAGAGAGATGTATCAAGCACAATCAGGTTTAGAAACCTTATATAGTATCATAAAAGTGATATTGGGTTAACCCAATTAAAGTTGGGTAAAATTTCTTGTCAAAGCTCAAATGTTGACTTCCAAATGTGGAGGACTCATTTTGATGTAATCTCTGATTTTTTACAGTAACGCTTGTATCGGGCTCTTGGCCGATACAAACTACCCGATACAGACACCCAGTGGAAGAGTCTTTTTGATGTAGTCTCTGGTTTTTTTACAGTGACGTTTGTATTGTGGTCTTGGCCGATACAAACTACCCGATATAAACATCCAGTGGAAGAGTCTTTTTGATGTAGTCTCTGGTTTTTGTACAATGACGTTTGTATTGGGGTCTTGGCTGATACAAACTACCCGATACAGACACCCAGTTGCTTCTTTTGACTATTTTGCATCCAATTGATCACTCGTTTGAATTCACTCACCTTCAACACCTGAAATATGAAATGATATGCAAATGCAACCTATATGTTCCTAAATGCAAGTGAATCTACCTAAAATGAATATGAAACAAGAGCTAGAATCTATTAAAAACACAATATATCAGACTCGTTTGACGGCATGGAGTTTGAGCTAGAGAAGGTCGAAGAGGGTGAGTGGGAGAGTGAGTGACTCGGACGAATCAAACGTTGAAGGGGTGACTCGTGTGACGCTGATGATATTAAGTGATGAATTCATCTCATTTTTTGGGTTGACTTTAACGAGATCAAATCAAGTTTGATTTTAATTGGTTTAGTTTGGGATGGTTTAATTCGATTCTCTAACGCGATTTTTAATCGCGATATATTAGTTTTTTGTTGCAATTAGGACTTAGTAATCGCAGGTGTGGATTAAAGATGAAATAGATTTGTTTGGAGGTCAGATGATGAGAGATATAAATTCAGGTGTGAAAATAAAGAGCTAACATGTTAAAGGTGAAATGATGTCAACCTTTGTGAAAATGATATGTGAATCATGTTTATTAACTGTGAATCATGTATGTAAACTGTGAACTTTGAAAGTGAATTATGAATCATTCATGTGATCTATGAATCATGACGTGAATTGTAAACTACATGTAAACGATGATTGATATACTTGAACTGTAAACCATAGAACTGTGAATCGTACACGTCATATGTGAAACATACACGTAACTTGCGAATTATATACGTGAAACATAGACATGACATGTCAATTATATATGTATTGTGCAAAAAAAACTGTAGAGAATGAGGAGTTACGTTAAATCTAATTACCTTACCAATCAAGCTATAATTTAGGAAGCAGTTAAATAAAAATTTCTTTTTTCTAATTATTCCATAAACTATTAGATATTTTTTTAATATTAAAAAATAAAGTAATTAATGTACTAAAATTCGTATGGGCATTTTAGATAAAAAAAATATAGTCAAAGTCAACTAAGCATCAAAAGTACCTATTTTTCAAATAAAAAACATTAAGTACTCAATTCTCAAAGCATAAATTATCCTATTTACTAAAAACTCTTTTTAATTTTGGGTCAACTTGGCTTGGGACTAAAATTTTACAAGTCTTAGCATTTTTTAACCTCATAAATATTTATATTGATAACATCAACAACTAAAAAACAAAGCATTACCTATACTCTACAGATTTAGTCGGCAAAAAAAATCAAATTCTCGGAAACAAAACCGAGAAAAAGAAACCAAAACCGAAAAGAGGAAACCAAAATTTTTTGACTAAACTCATATTCGTGGAAAAAAAATTTAGGCAAAATTCAAAGTCAATCACAAACACATTAGAAGGATTGGATCAACTTATGTTTATCGATCTCTTGTCCAAACTCATATTAGTCTTTGAAAGGGTGTTTATAGATCTCTAATTTAACAATGTTGAACTCGTCCACAAGTCGGACTAACTCAATATTGAATTATATTTTCTAGGAGTGTTTATTCTATTTATTCTCTCGATTCTCTTTTAAGAATTTCTCTCTATTTTTCAACCTTTTTTTTTTTTTGCCTTGAGTCCCCTTTTATAATATCATGGTCTCATTCTCTTAATCATCATTCTTCTAACACTCGGTGGCGGGGGGAGGGGGTGGTGGCTAGCTTGACGTCTGCTTAGCATAATCTAGGTCTATCTTGGCACTTGATACAATCTCCCTTACAACCGAACACATATTGAAGCTTATGATAGAAGAAGAGTTATGGAATCAAAGAATTTTGTTTTGTCTTATAGCATTCTGATTTTGATGATTCTGATTTAATCTTTTTGTTTAGAGTTGATTGAAAGAAATCAGTGCTAATTATTTGTTAACTATTTGTGCAAGAAACAATGGCTGGAGAAAGTGATGAAGGGGTTAAAGGATCTAATACTCAAGATAATAATCTATTGCTAAAAGCTATAACTACTATAATGGCAATGATGATGGATGAGAAACTTGAGACTTTTAAGAATGAAATAAACTCTGTTTCTAGCCATGAATCAAAACAGGCTGGAGAAGAAGAATGCAAAGAGAGCAAAACTACAATACATGAGTTCTTAATCAACTACATAAAGATGGAGCAGTTGATGATTACAATGAGAACATGAGAATTGCTTCTCACAACAGCCGTAGAAATCATAGAAGAGCTAGAGAGAAACGCAGCTTAGACCAGAAACTTTGATGGTGTGAAACAGAGAAAATAAGAAAGCTCATGCATGTAGGAGAGAGGAGAGCTTCAAAACAGATTTTATGTGCTGCAATGGTCTTGTTTAGTTTATGTTGACTTTTCAAGTGCTTTAAGGACTCATGGTCTGAATGTATCACAAACTCTTTAGGCCAGAGGTAGTGTTGACAAGTTTAGAAAGCTCTCACCAAGGCATACATCTCCTTTTCATAGGTTGAATAGTTCAATATAGCTCCTCCAAGTTTCTCACTAAAATATGCAATGGGGATATGTTCTTGCATAAGCACAACTCTAATTCCGATACATGATGTGTCTCATTCAATTTCAAATGTTTTGACAAATCAGACAATATGAGTAATGGTGCATTGGTTAGTCTATCCTTGAACTTTTGAAATGTATCTTTTTGTTATGCCCCCCGCCCCCTCATTTAAATCTCACATACTTTTAATTACTTCAGTTAAAGGTGCTACCAAAAGTCTTGAAATCCTTCACAAATCTTTTATAAAATCCAGCCAACCATGAAAGCTCCTCACTTCACCTACAGATTTGGGATGTGGCCATTCTTTGATTACTTCAATATTTTCTTCATCTACTTTAACACATGTTGCACTTACAACAAAACCTAAAAAGACAAGATTATCCATACAAAATGTTCATTTTTTTAAGTTAGCAAAGAATTTTTCCTTTCTAAGAACATTCACAATAGATTTATGTGATGAACATGGTCTTCTAAAATCTTGCAATAAATCAGGATATTATCAAAGTATACTACCATAAAATGTCCTATGAATGCTTCAAACTTGTGCTATACCATGATAGTCTTGTGGCTCTGAGTAATCTAAGGCTCAAAGTGGCTCTGATACATTTGATATGATCTCCCTTACAACCAAACACACTTTGAAACCTTGAACGGAATTGAATGAATGATGGATGTGATGATTGATGGCTTGTGGATAATAGTGGATCCATTGGAACTCACAAGAGTTTCGTAAGACTCTTGATTCACCTAGATTATTTTAGGATATTACACATCTAAATATTAAGCATAAATGGATATTACACCAATTCTGGAACCAATTGCAGAGAATGCTTTTTTGATAAAAGAAATATGTTGAGTCTCAAATAAGTTTTACAACTTGAATATAAAGAAAATAAGAAAGATGATGCATGAAGGAGAAAAGAGAGCTTCAATAAATGCATAAAGGAGAGAGAAAAACACTTCAATAAATGCATGCATAAGTTGCGAATTTGAAGTGTTTAGGCCTTTATTTGTCTTCTCTTAGTCTTTTATTTATTAGTAATAGGCCATTATAAAGTATCCCCTTTGCCTCTATAAAAACAAAATTTAGAAAACTCATTGGGACAAAACTAAATTTGGGAAAAGGTCTCCCAACTGAACACTTACCCCATTACTGATCAATCTTGAGCTTGGAGGCAATGTGTTGTTGTTCAATTATATTCAAAGCTCAAGTGTTTAAATTGATCTTCCAAGCTGATTAGAACTTTCCTAAGTGCTCCAACAAGTCTTTTGGCTCTTGATCTTGTCATTGGACTAGTTGGTATCTCCAAATTGCATTCCTTTTTATGTTCATCATCAGCTACAAGCTCATCTTCTTCTTCATCTTCAACTCCTAATTTCTTGGTGTCCATTGTTGCATCAGCTCCTTGTTCTTTGTCATATAGGGTTGTATAAGCGCCTAATTTTGTACGAGCTAGCTTCTAGGTTGGCAGCTTCTTAGAGTTGGTAGTCTTGATGGGCTCGTCGATGAACTAGGTGCTCTCCTTCATCAATATATGATATGAACCGTTCACCGTTCCAAGATAAAGTAAGAAATAATCCACAAATGTTTGTATGTATCAACTCAAGGAATTCGATAGCTCTCGATGCATCAAATTTCTTATCATTCGTTTGTTTTTCTCTAATGTAATCAACACATGCATAAAAATATGTGAAATTAGTTGAACTCTACGTAACATCAGACACAAGATGCCCAACTCTATTTTTAGAGATATGACATAGGCATTTATGCTAGAGATTTCTCAAAAATTGCATTATTGAATTATCGTTTAGTACAACTTCATAAGTGATAGTGTCGAGCTTTTAAATACTATGCTCATCCAAAAGTTTCTCAGTTCCAATAAAGATTGAATTTAAGGACAAAGTAGCAATTGTGTTCTTGGTTAGACAAGAATAATCAGATATGTCTAAATAAGGACTAGAAAACCAAATTCCATCAAAAGACTATGCGAGAAAAATGTCTATCAAATCCATAAAAATGACATTAACTAAAAATAGTCTAAAATATATGTTTGCCTCCACATCTACAAGAATCTCAGTAGCCATAGGAATGTGTATTTTAACATAAGTTGGCTTTTGGTATCTCATGAATCTAGCAATGAATCATTAATGTTAGTAGTAGCATCAGAGTTTAACGACCAAACTTTTATGAACACATAAACTAATTTCACCTCATGATAAACCATAGCAAAGAACATACCTTCTTTTTATGCCAAGCGTAGTACTTTTTGCAATCCTTCTTTAAGAGTTTATCCTTCCTACAAAAAAAAAGTAGCAATAACATTTTCCTGCTTCTTTTGGTTTGGACCTTTAACAACATCATTATGAACAACCTCATATTTCATTCTTTTTACATGACCCTTTAATCATTTCTTGTTCATTTGATCTTTTTCTTGCACACAATACACAAAAATTTCATTAACAATATGTGTTATAACTAATTTTAATTGATTGAACTGAAGAGAGTGAGAGTACGAAACAAAGAGTATGATCAATTCCTATGGAAAGTCTTAAGTGTCTTGAGATTACAAACAATACTGATGATTTCTGAGATGTGTTCTCTTATTTTATCATTTTCATGGTACCATATTGTACTAAAATGATGCAAAAGTATGCTTATTTACGTTTTAACACTTCTTGCAATGCGCATATCCATATCAGTAAGGAACTAATTTAGATCTTTAAATCCTCAATATCTTGAAAGGTTTCCATAATATTTTTCATAATCATCATTAGACCGATGCGATTAGAATGGTATTATTTCTCATAAACCACTTTATACTCAATTGTATTGGTATCTGTAGGAGAAGCAAGTTGTTCCATTGTTCTTTAGCGCAATACTAAGATCCATACACCCAAGAACAATCTTAATTTTACTTTTCCACTCCTCATAGCTGGAGCATGTAAGTGTTGGAATTGATTCAAATTTGGTAAATAAAGCAGCAAATTTTCTCACAAAGTGAAGAAAATCTATATTAATACTCACTAACCAAATAAATCAAAAATAAATAGCAAACAATTGTACCATCCATCCATAATACCAAATGTGATATTAAACAAGTCTTTGGATAGTAATATTAACTACTAATAGTATTGTTGATGTAATGATCACTGAAAATAGTATGCGATAAACCTTCCTTTGAACCGATTCATCATTCAAATATTGTTACCCATACAATCATCATCTATTTATTCGTCCAAATACATAATTTCATTTGAGAAAATTAATATTCTCATGAATATACATGTGTATAGTATTTAATATTATTATAAAAAATTAATCATCAAGAAGTCACTTTGGCGATATCTAAAAAAATCATTTATAATATTAAATATGTAAAATAAAATTTGTAAATTTATTTAAAATTTATTTTGTTCTTGCTAAGATATATATCAATAATTTATCTAAACAAATATATTTTTACTAATAAAGTAAAGTTTTTTTTTATTTGTGCTTTAATAACTTGTATCCACCTTTAAACCAAACCATTTTTACAATAATTTATGAACCACCTTATGTATTGAAACTAAACCAAATAACTAATACAAATTTTTTAAAGATAGGCTCTTTAAGCAAAAAAATAATAGTTTCAGAACCACATTGTGTACTTAAACCAAACCAAATAATCAGTGAATGAATCTTCATTTTCCACTAATATTGTAAAATGTGATTTTTTTTCTTGTGCTCTAATAAAAGGTTTTTTTTTTACTTGTGTTCTAATATCTTGAGATGTGTCCACCTTTAAACTAATTCATCTTTACAATAACTTATGAATCACATTATGTATTTAAACCAAACCAAATAACCAATGTAAAATTTTAAAAGGTGGACTCTTTAAACCAAATCAAATATTTTCTTTCACTAATATTATAAGATTTTTTTACTTGTGCTCTAATAGTTTGACATGTGTCCACTTTTAAACCGAACCAAATAATTTATGAACAACGTTATGTATTTAAACAGAACTAAATAACCAATGGAAAAAAATTTTAAATGGATTTTTAAAACAAAATCAAATAGTTTATGAACCACATTATGTATTTAAACCAAACCTAATAATCAGTGAATAATTTTTAAAGGTAGAATCTACATTAACATATTTGGAAAATATATATATATATATATATATATTAAACTCTCCCAAAACTGACACATGTCCACCCTTTAAACCAAACCAAATTTACTATAAATCACAGCAGGTACTCAAACTAATTCAAATAATCCATTAACAACATCCTTAAAGTAATAGCATCGGCTTATTTATTTATTTTCTAGACTGCCACAACATCCGTTCAAAAAATAAAATAATAAAAATATCTTCCACTTAGCATAATGAACGCCTATAATAACTAAAAAATGAAGCAATTTAAAAAAAAGAATGAAAGTTTCATTGACATTTCACTCTAGAATCTAACGGCCACGTGCCCACGTATTTCAATCCTAAACCAAGAATATTACACATAACCGTAAATGCCTTAAACTTACTACAATGCCCATTACGTCTCACTTCTCCGCATTTTCATTTCATTGCTTTTGTAATTATTACATCATAAATAAGATGAAACAAAATCCGTGAGTACTAGCATGGGAGAACCTCTAGAAACATATTATTTTCCCAAACAACATATTTTATCTTATAAAGTAAAAAAATTTCATACTCTAACATTGAGAATGTGATATATGGTGAACTTTTATAAACTTGTATATTTATTCTCCCATCCAAAGCTACTACATTTATATTAAATATATCATACTAAAAATATTCAGATACATATTCTCAGTAGTTGTTTTCTCTGTTATTTACTATTAGTTAATATTTAAAATATAAATAAAAGTATATTATAATAAGGTACAATTTTTTGTTGTTAATGTAATATTAACTGCTAACTATATTTTAATAGATAAAAATATCTATGTAAAAAATTTAAAAAGATTTAGAACACAAAATGAATACAAAATATCCAATAAACCAGAACATAACTTGGAATGAAACAAAATTTAAATCTCAAATGCTTCAGTTTAACTATGGGCACAATTCTAAATTTGAAAAAGATTCATGTTTCTGCCTCCGTTATGTAGTTTAATTGTGAATAGTTTATTTTACTTTTTATGCTCAAGATAAGAAAAACAACAAATGAAAAGGTAACATTGTCCAATTTTTCCTAATATATCAATAATTTTGAGGAGCTTTTCATACAAAAAAAAAAAGGTAAAATGGCATAATGGTTGAAGACATGCATATGGACACCAACTTTTACCTAAAACAGGCCCAACAAATATTTAAAATTCGCAAAGCCACTCAGAAAGAAAAATAAAATTACGAATATGACCTTATAATAAATAAATAAATAAGTCTAATCAAAGTTGTCTTCAACTTTTGGGTTTACATAAACCGTAAAACACAAACTTTCATTCATCGAGACTAAAACTCTGATCAGAAAATTTTCTCCAAAAAAACGATGAAATTTTTTTTTAAATCCAAAAAGAATACAATTTATGAATAAAAAGATTTCTTTATGAAATGCCAAAAATTTATTTTAGATTCAACTTTGATTTAGAAAAAAGACTATATCATAACATGCATAAATCTCATATCTAACAACAAAATTAGCCACATATACCATAACATTTATTAAAGTATAAACTTTTAGAGAAAACAGATTCAACAATATGAATTTTTCGAGAAAAGTAAAACTCCAATTTTTCTAATAAAAAATAGATCCCAAAATCTATATGACAAAAATTGATTATCAAACAAAAATGAATATGTTAGCTCTAATACTAATTGTTGGATTTCATAAACCTGTAAACCATAATTCATATTAGTTTCTAGTTTCTAATGATATTGAACATAAGCACAAGTGTATCTGAAGAAATCATGCTTTAGGTATTAGAATTTAGGAAAGGGATCTTCCAAAGAAATTATAAGTGATTTTAGTTCTTTGTGAATTATCCGTGAAGAGTTTGTGAATAAAATTTCGCATTTGCTTGTTGGATTCTCAGAGGCAATTTCCAAACTAGGTCATATTAGGTCTAATTGGGCTATTATGATGTAATTAGTAGATTAATCCATTATTGTGTATATCGACATATATAACCTGATGTAAATCTCTACGATGAATAATAAGATCCATTTACAGAGTCTCTGTTTTGCAAAAATTTTGACATGGTATCAGAGCCTCTAACCTAAACTTCTTCCTAGGTTAAAGCTCAAT
The DNA here is from genome assembly GCA_900406425.1 of Iberis pinnata. NCBI lineage: Eukaryota > Viridiplantae > Streptophyta > Magnoliopsida > Brassicales > Brassicaceae > Iberis > Iberis pinnata. Next base: position 9,119 of record OVBE01000658.1, on the reverse strand, counting down.
CTTTTTTTATCCAAATTTCTTCGATGATAGAAACTACGAACATTGCTCGTCGAACAATCTCTCCATATGACTTGACATCTGAAGATAATCTTGGAATTCTTATCTCCAAACCACTACTGAAAGGTTCCAACTATGATGAATGGGCTACTAACTTCAAGCTAGCTCTCAAGGCAAGAAATAAATTTGGTAATGTTGATGGATCTATCCCTCAACCAGCAGAGAACTCGGCTGATTTCAAAGACTGGACAACTAATAGCGCTCTTATTGTTTCATGGATGAAACTCACTATTGATGAAACTCTTTCATCAACTCTTTCTCATTTGGATGATGCTCACTCCCTTTGGGAACACATTCAAAAACGTTTTGGCATAAAGAATGGACAACATGTACATCGTTTAAAATTTGATCTTGCAAAGTGCAGACAAAAAGGTTTGGCATTGAATCTTATTACGAAAAATTAACTCAATTGTGGCGATCTTTATCAGATTTTCAGCAGGCCAAAACGATGAAGGAAGTTCGTAAAGAGAGAGAACAAGACAAGCTTCATCAACTTCTTATAGGGTTAGATGAATCTATCTATGGTGCCGTAAAATCTTCATTACTATCTCGGGTTCCTCTTCCAAGTCTTGAAGAAGCTTACAACATTCTTGTTCAAGATGAGGAATCCAAATCAATGGGGAAATTTGAGGAAGACAGACATGAGGCCGTTAGCTTTGTCGTACAAGCAGTCTATGTTTCTTTGCAAGTGAATAAGACTAGAGGATTTCCTATTCAATGCACCAATTGTGGTTGCCAAGGACATCTTGCCGAGAACTGCTTCAAACTCATTGGTTATCTTCCTTGGTACGACGAAAAAATCAACCAAGCGTAACAAGCAGACTCATCCTGCCTATAATACTGGAAATTCATCGAGACAATCTTCAGCATCTGCTCGAAATCGTTCAGCTTCAGCTCATCACGTTTCTGTTCACAGCCTTGATTCCTCACCGTCTCAACACTCATTATCTCTCACTGCATCGGACAGGATTGGTCTTAGTGGTCTAAATCATGACCAATGGAACAATCTTGTTAATTTTCTTGATGAAAGGAACACTACCAAATTTGCAAGGTTAATTGGTAAGAAGTTTGTAGAATCGTGGATTTTTGATTCAGGAGCAACCAATCATATGACTAGTTCTATTGATTTTTTAGAACATACAATAGCCATGACTTCAATATTAATTAAGTTTCTTGATAGTACTTATACTACTTCGACATCTTATGCCTCAGTCACTCTCGGGCCTTTATTTCTTGAGAATGTGTACTGCGTTCCGGGTCTTCGAGGTCATCTTATCTCTATCTCTTAGATAACCATAGATCTACACTGTTTGTTTCAATTTACTAATCAGCTTTGTGTAATCCAGGATCGCATCACCTCGATGCTGATTGGAGAGGGTAGACAAAGACACAAATTCTATTTTCTAAGGCAAATCGAAGAGGTAGCTGCACTTAACAATGGTGCAAGCGATTCTAGTGCACTATGGCATCGCAGATTCGGTCATCCTTCTTCAAAGGCTTTGGATATGATTCATCTATCTGACTTTTCTTGCAATTCTTTTGATTCAAGAACATGTGACATTTGTATCCGGGCTAAACAAACTCGGGATTCATTTCCTTCGAGTGTTACTAAGACAAGTGGTTGTTTTGAGTTGATACATTGTGATCTTTGGGGTCCGTATCGGACTACTTTGTTATGTGGTTCTCATTATTTTCTTACTATTCTCGACGATTATTTACAAGTTGTTGGGATATATCTTCTTCCATCTAAATAACAAACTCCTAAACATCTCAAGAATTTTCTAAAATTAGTTGAACAACAATTCTTGCGCAAAGTAAAAATCATTCGCAGTGATAATGGTTCTGAGTTTCTTTTTCTTCGTGATTTCTTTGCTTAACAAGAATAATTCACAAGACGTCGTGTGTTGGTACTCCTCAACAAAATGGTCGACTCAAACACAAAAACCGACACATCTTGAATGTCACTCGGGCTTTGCAGTTTCAAGCATCACTTCCAATTGAACTTTGAGGATATTGTGCATTTACAGCCGGTTATCTTATCAACCGTACTCCAACGGAAAATCTAAATGGAAAAACACCTTATGAACTCATCTATAATCGTCCGCCTCTGGTAAATCATTTGTGTGTCTTTGGTTGTGTTTGTTACGTGCATAACCAGTGTCACGACGGTGATAAGTTCAAAACTCGCAGCAACAAATCAATATTTATCGGATATCCGTTTGCTCATAAAGTTTGGCGTATCTTTAATATAGCAACGGGTAAAGTCTCTGTTTCAAGAGACATTATATTTCTTGAAATTGAATTTCTGCACCAACCATCTACGCATGCAGTTGATCAACACTCATATTTGTTTCAGCCTGCTTGTTTTTTTGATGATGAGATAATTAATACCCCTGCTCTGCCTCCTGTTGTCACTATCGATAGCTCAACTACTGATTCTAATCTACTTGGTTCTCCAGAAAACTCAACACCTACAGTTTCTAGTCACTCTGATTCAGCTCCTGGTGATCCAATTATTTCAGTATGTGCTACTGTTGAACCAACTTCTTCTACTAGACCAGATTCTTTTGTTATAACCACTGCTACACCTACGCCTGTTCCACTTGGATGTGGCCACCGAGCTCGTAAACAGCCCACAAAATTGGCTAATTACATGACTCAAGTTTTGCACCAGACTTCATCTCCATATTTGATTCACGATACAGTTTGCAACTCTCGTTTTTCTATAAATTATAGTGCTTACATTAACACTATAACATCTATCATTTAGCTCAAACATTTTAAGCAAGTTGTTCTTCATGAAAATTGGCGAACTGCAATTACCAATGAAATTAGATCTTTAGAAGATAATCAAACTTGGACTGTTAAGACATTGCCAAAAGGGAAACAAGCTCTTGGTTGTAAATGGGTTAATCGATTTAAATTAAAAGTTGATGGCTCTTTAGAACGATATAAAGCTCGTCTTGTTGTTCTTGGTAACAATCAAATGGAAGATACAGATTATACAATACTTTCGCGCCCGTTGCAAAGATGGTTACAGTCCATACCTATCATCAACAAGCTGCCTCTCTTGATTGGGAAGTCCATCAAATGGATGTTCACAACATTGGCATGCTGCTCTACGGGTGGTTAAGTACTTGAAACACTACTCGGGACAGGGAATATTACTTCGTGCTAACGCACCTTTGATTCTCTCAGCATGGTGTGATTTAGATTGGGCTACTTGTCCAATCACTCGTCGTTCCGTTACAGGATGGTTTATTCAACTTGGTGGCTTGCCAATTTCTTGGAAAACGTGGAAACATGATGTTGTCTCGCGATCATCGGCTGAAGCTGAATACTGAGCTATGGTAGATACAATGTGTGAACTTTTATGGTTAAAAGAGCTGCTGTCAGCGATGAACATATCGTGCCTTGCACCCATTCCACTACATTTCGATAGTTTGTCTGCTATTAATCTAGAGAAGAACCCGATTTATCACGCAAGAACGAAACATGTCGGTTTAGATTGTCATTCTATAAAAGATGAAATCACAAGGGGCACCATTGTTACACATGTCTATACCAAGTCACAACTAGCCGATATAATGACAAAGGCTCTTGGACGACGGGAGTTTGAAGATTTCTTGGTCAAGTTGGGTGTTTGTAATTTCCACACTCCACCTTAAGGAAGGATATTGGGCCTAATTGACCCTAATTGGGCTATTATGATGTAATTAGTAGGTTAATACATTATTGTGTATATCGACATATATAACCTGATGTAAATGTCTACGATGAATAATAAAACATCATGTAAATGTCTACGATGAATAATAAGATCGATTTACAGAGTCTTTGTTTTGCACAAGCTTTTACAGGTCACAACGTACAAAGCAATTTGAAAAAGATAAAAAGAATGGTTTACGAGAAGTTAGAGATTACATTATTTCTTCTTCTTTTTTGTCACAGAGACTACATTATTTCTCTTAATTAATTTTAATTAAATTTCAGAAAAAGGTTCATAAATTGGCTGAAAGAATAACGCCTTTGTACCAAGAGAAAATACACATGTGCCAAAAAAAAGTGTCCAACTACTATATCGACAAATCAAGTCCGTCTTGGCAATGTTTTCTCGATCCCCACAAATCACATATACGACCGCTTGTTTAAGACTAATGGTTTTGCAATAACTTATTAATCTCTTCTTATCATTGACTATTGAGTTTTTGCTTAATAAAGTCAGCTGGTTTGAGCCAAATCGGTAAATTCGTTTGATTAAACCAGATTGGGATCGAGTATCGATTAGACCGGTTTTAATTCTGGTTTGATCCAAGTGAATGTGGTGTCGTTTAGCTCGAGTTTGTTAATCGGTTTAAAACAGATTCTATTTTGGCCGTTGGAGCTGTTAGTTCACCGGAAGTTGAAGCTTCTCAAGGTTAAATTCAGGTCGAGGCAGCTCTTGAAGATTGACGAAAAGATTGAATGGGGTTGGGATTTTTGGATTCTCTCAAGGTGAGCGATTGTTGTTCTAAGTGAGAGAGAGAGAGAGAGAAGAAGTTTGGAAACAAGAGAAACAGAGAGAATCTGTTCTTGTTTTTTGGTGAGAGTTCTGATCTTTTGATCTTGTTCATTGTAATCGGATACTGGTTTATAGTGGATTCTGAGATAGTATCTCGGCCAAGATGTACGGTTGCTATTGCGCATGAACTGGGATATCAATTTTTGTGTGTGATTCCTTTATGTTTCTGATTTCGTAATCTCTGCTTGTTGTGTGTGTGAGCTTGTGACAATTCAATCCAGTTAGAAGTTGAATTGATGTTTGTTTAGAGCAAGGTTTTACAACAAGTGGTATTAGAGCTCCAGGTCCTAATTCTTTCTTACTCTCAACATTCATCATGTCTTCAGCATGTGTTGACATGGAGAAGTTCAATGGCTCCATTGATTACAATATGTGGAAGGAAAAGTTGTTAGCACACTTGGAGATCTTAGGCTTGATGGAAGCCTTAAAGATCCAGCAGAAAGAACTAGATGATAAGTCAGAATCATCAACAAAAGATGAAAAGATCCCAAGGATGATAAAGGATCAGAATACACTAAGAAAGTGGAAGATGGATCTACTATTGCTGAAAAGCAAAGAAAGGTTAGAAGCACTATTATTTTGAGTGTTACATATGATGTTCTTAGGAAGATTATTAAGGAATCAACTGCATCCGGTATGCTTAGGTTGTTAAATGAAAGATATATATCAAAATCATTGCCAAATAGGATCTATCTCAAGCAGAAACTGTATAGCTTCAGGATGAGTGATTCTCTAAGCATTGAACAGAACATTGATGAGTTTTTGCGGGTGATAACAGACTTGGGAAATGCCAAGGTCTCATATCCCTACCAAAACAGTTTGATCAGCTGAGGGACACTTTGAAGTATAGGAAATCCACTCTAACTTTTAATGAAGTGATAAATGCAATTCACTCTAAACAATTGGAGTTAAATTCAAGTGGGAAGACTAGTAAAATTCATGCTGAAAGCCTTTATACCAGCACTAATCAAAGAGGCAGGCCAACCACAAAAGAAAATGGCAAAGGAAAGTCTAAAAGCATAAGCAAATCCAAAACAAAGGGCAAGAAAACAACAGCTACATGTTGGTACTGTGAGGAGGAAGGTCACTTTAAGCGAGACTGCCCCAAAAGAGCTAAAGCAAAAGGGTCGGATAAGAAATCTAGTGGAGAATCATCATCTATAACATCAGAAGACTTTATTGAATCTCTAGCAGTAGAGGAAGCAAATTCAATGGAAATGGTGAACTTTAAAGAAGTATGGATCCTAGACACAGCCTCTACACACCATATGACACACAGGAGAAACTGTTTTATTGATCAGGAAATGTGTGATGGTGAATCAGTTACAATGGAAAATAAGACATTCTCTACAGTTGAAGGTATAGGCACCATTCAGATTAGAACACATTCAGGGAATATAGTTGATGTTAAAGGGGTAAGATATGTTCCCAATTTTTCACGAAATCTCATGTCTCTTGGCACGTTTGAAAGCCAGGGTTGTTCCTTTTTCATCTGAGAATGGTCTGTTGAAAGTTTGTAGAGGATGCAGGATAATACTCAAAGCCAAGAGAAATAGTTTGTTATACTTTTTACAAGGAAACAGTGTATATGGGGAATTAAACATTGTGAATGCTAAGGATGACTCAGACCTGTGGCACCACATACTGGGTCACTTAGGCCAGAAGATTCTGGACACATTAGCAAATAAAGGGAATATTAAGAATGCAAGTTCCTCTGGTTTAAGTTTCTGTGAAAACTGCATCTTTGGTAAATCACACAAAGTCAGTTTTGAAACTGGGAAACACACAAATGAAAAGTGTTTGGAATATATACATGAAGATTTGTGGGGATCTCCTAACATCCCAGAATTAATAGGCAAGTGTCATTACTTTCTTAGTCTAATAGATGATTGTTCCAGGAAAGTTTGGGTCTATTTTCTAAAATCTAAGGATCAAGCTTTTGAAAAGTTCAAAGAGTGGAAACAGCTGGTGGAGAATCAGAGTGGACTGAAAGTAAAGAAGCTAAGAACTGATACTGGTTTGGAGTTTTGTAACAAGGAATTTGATGACTTCTGCATAAACCATGGTATAGCAAGAGACAAAATTATCCCTTACACTCCTCAGCAAAACGGTGTGGTTGAGAGGATGAACTGAACAATTCTTCAAAGAGTTAGGAGTATCTTAAGTGATTCAGAATTTCCTAAAAGCTTATGGGCAAAGGCTGTGAATACAGTTGTATATGTGATAAGCCTCACACCATCTAATGCAATTGGTGGTAAGATCCCTGAAGAAGTTTGGTTGAAAAGGGCACCAAGCTATGATCACTTAAGAAGATTTGGCTGTATTTGCTATTTTCGTACTGATGATGGAAAATTACAACCAAGAGCTAAGAAAGGCATATTCTTAGGACACCCTCATGGAACAAAAGCTTATAAAGTCTGGTCTATTGAGGATAAACGGAGCATACTCACCAGAAATGTAATATTCAAAGAAAGTGAGCTTTACAAGGATGTGATAAAAAGGCCAAATGATAAAGAAGAGAAGAATATACATTTTCTGGACATAATTCTCAAAGAACTTGAGAAGAGAAACTTAATTTCATGTGGAGCAGAGTATGAGGAAGGTTATGATTATCAAGATAATGAACAAGAAATTCTTGAACTAGGAAATGAAGAAAACTCACCTGAAGCAGCAGATAAACCCCCAAGAGTTACCCCTACAGAATTACCAACTAGCTAGAGACAGGGTGAGAAGACAAATCCATTCACCAAAACGGATGGAAGATTATGTCCACATGGCCTTTATGGCAACAGAAGATCGTGGTTCATAGGAGCCAAGTGACTTTAAGTCAGCAACGAGAGATTCATTAAAGGACAGTTGGAAACAAGCTGCAGATGAGGAAATGAAATCTCTCATAGTGAACAAGACCTGGATACTTGTAAAGAAGCCTGAAAAATGAAGAGTAATTGGTTGCAAGTGGATCTTTAAAAGAAAAGATGGGATTCCTGGTTCAGAGAAGCCAAGATTCAAAGCCATATTAGTGGTAAAAGGTTTTGCTCAAAAGGTAGGCTTGGACTATAATGAAATCTTCTCACATGTGGTCAAACATGTGTCAATGAGGTTCTTAATGTCAGTTGTGGTAAATGAAGATCTTGAATTGGAGCAACTTGATGTTAAGACAACCTTTCTACATGGAGAACTAAAGGAAGAGATCTTTATGAATCAACCTAAAGGTTATGTAGAAAAGGGAAAAGAAGAACATGTCTGCTTACTCAAGAAGTCCCTCTATGGACTGAAACAAAGCCCGAGGCAGTGGAACTTAAAGTTCAATCAATTCATGTTGGATACTGGTTTCAACAGAAGTCAAAATGACCAGTGTGTTTATGTCAAGATCATAAAAGGTACTCATGTGTACCTTCTTCTATATATTGATGATATGCTGGTTGCAAGAAAGGATATGACAATGATCATTGCTCTCAAGAAACATTTAAGCTTACAATTTGATATGAAAGACCTTGGTCAAGCTAAGAGAATTTTGGTGATTGACATCATAAGGGATAGACAAAAGGGTTAGTTAAAATTATCTCAGCAGAGGTATGTGGAAAAGGTCCTGGAAACATATAATATGCATCAGGCAAAGGGGGTACACATAAAGCTAAAGGCGTATGATGAGAAACGGACTGAACTGGACTCAGAGTACATGAAATTTTTGCCTTACTGTAATGTTTTTGGCAGTCTCGTGTATGGTATGATTGGTACCAGACCTGACTTGGCCTATCCAGTTGGATTAGTCAGTAGCTACATGAGCAATCCAGGAAAGATTCATTGGGAAGCAGTGAAGTGGATATTAAGATATGTTAGGAGTTGATGTCACTCGGTTTTAATGCATAATAGTGGGCGTTTATGTTTCCTATTATGCATTATTCCGAGTGTTTTTGTTGCATATTTGGTGGAATTTCAATATTCTAGGTGCTCGGGTCGATTCGGAGCAAAACGATGCATTTCAGAAGTTTTCAGAAGATTTCAGAAGTTCTAGAAGAAGTGCTCGTTCGAGCATGATTTAGACTGATCGAGCAGATGGTTGATGAGTTGCACGATCGAGCAAAAGATCCTGGAAAAATCCGGAGACGAAGATCGATCGTGCAAAATAAGAAGTGTCGAGAAAAAAATGCAAGTTGCTCGATCGAGAAAACCCTTCCTCGATCGAGCACAACACCCGAGAAAAGATTGAAGTTTTCCAATTTTTCAAATCAAGCCCTCAAGACTATCCAAGTTTTCCTTATTTATTATTTTACTTTTTTAGCCTATAAATACAAGGTGTTTTTGGTTTTTAGAACTTAACCTTTATTTTATTATTCTAAGTTTTTACTGGGAGAAGAATCATGAACCTTTGTGGAGAAGATTTCTTAACCCTATTTTATATTTATATATATTTTAATTATGTGTTCTTCTCTGTTTTTGTATTCTTTATGCTTTGCAATGTCTGAGTAGTTCACTAGTTAGGTTTTAGGGTTTCCTAGGG